>KN839842.1:922316-977006 GCA_000827185.1 Hydnomerulius pinastri MD-312 | reverse complement strand
ACATAAATAGGTTCATTCCATCATTTCTGAGGCAGGGACTGAAGATTTGAGATCCCCCTTTCTGAATATAGGTCTGATTGATAGCGGCTTTGACGGCAGGATGGTGGCTATACCATCGGGCGGCTTTGCACTGCGAATTGCAACTGCACCCGAGTGGGTTCATGTTAGTTGTTCGTAAGAAACGAGCGTCATCGAAAATGCATCTACTCAGTGCTCACCCCTCATTCACGATATACAACCAAGTGTAGTACTGGAGTAACGGTCGGTGCGGTATAATTCCGAGGAGATGATTCAGTTCGTGATCGTCCGTCCGTGGAGATTTGTGAAACCCGGTCTGAGAAGTACGCCAACTGCGAACAGTTCCTACATCATCAAGCCATCAGTGTCCTGAAACAGGCCCGTTTAGTATGGGGCACGACCTGCCAGAAGTATTAAAAGTGTGTGGGAATGAACCAACGACATTTGATCCACAACAAGGCGCACATTGTTATGTGGGCGACGCATCGAAGGATAGCATCCTGTCACTCTGACGCCGACCCCCAATCAACTTCTCATGAATATGGCCGCCGAATCACTTCGAGTGACAGTATCGTCTCTGAAACATATAGCTTCTGTATTGGGCTACACAACTTCAAAGCATGCCTCAATGCGATCCAAGGGACACCAATGGCCTGCGGGGTTGTATATTGCTCTTTGAGTTTGGTCCTGACCGCCGTTAGAAGGAAACCCCAATCCGAATCGTTCTATTTGATCACGCAGTACTCATCACAACCTCAGAGGGCAGTGATATCAATCCTCTGAGGATAAAATTGCGTTAGGACGATGAAGGGTGTCAGCGCCGCCTCCGAATGTGCGAGTACTACTCACCTGTTGTCTACTGGACCAACCAATGCGTATCGGGCGTGTGAGCTTTGGAGTGTGGGTCACCGCTCACCGAATTTGCAAATCGCGAACAAGCCCACAAATTGATGGAACAGTGATTAGTTCCTACTACTACAATGTTACCGCCATCGCCCACGGCCACTTCTTCGTACAAGCTAGGGCTCGTTGAATTGACCGTCAGAACTTGGGGTTCTTCAAGTTCCTTGACTTCTCTGAGGCCGCGGCCGATGGATCGCCCCTTTTCTCAAGATTGAGCCAGATCGAGCAGAAATGCAAGTCAGTTCGTGAAGCTGCCATTTTAGAGGAACTTGAGCACGTCAGCCGGGGCAACCACACTATGGAGTACATCCAGGAGAAGAAATCTTGCACTGCGCGGATAAGAAAAGTGATAGCACGAAGCGCCTCTGTCAGGGGACAATGAAATACAACCAGATTGAATCAGCCGTGACCATTGTTCTCAAGTAAATATTTATACCGGTGACTCACTCTGGGCTCCAAATTGGCGGATGAACACCCGCAACGCAAAGCCTTGTGCTTCAGGTCGAGTCTCCGATGAGCGTGTGCGCTCAGCATGGGCCGGAGATGTTTCGTTTCCCGCGTGCCACTTTGGTCAGCGACTTCGAAAAGTTCAAGTTCGGTGAGGGGCAACATATTTAAAACCCCGCTTCGGCGCAAGCGCCAAGAGTTGGCTGCCTAGTCTCTCCTCGCGTCCACCAGCACAAGTTACACTCGAGTTTTTGCGCAAAGCTTGTACAGCATCTCACAAGCCATAAAGACGAGCTGAAGAGGTACGTATCATGGGACGTTGAGTGGCGAGAAGTTTTAACATCAGCTATCTCATTGTCGGCACCCGCACGGTATCATCTCGCCCTCGAGAGTCTCACTATACCGAAATCAACAACACAGTCGCTGAAGTATTGAGATGGTTACGGACAGAACTGAAAACAAGCGAGGTGCGTTCATAGCGGAACCATAGTTCCTCACTCGTTCATTCAGTCGTTCATCTGAGCCCTGAGCCCTCTTGGAGCAGCTTTAGGCATGTAAGCCGCGTCCGCCGTGTCAAAAATTGAATTGTGCTAGGTCAAGTATTTCTAACATCGACGCCTCTCCTCATACGTGATCCTAGGCGTTCATGAGGTTCGCGACACGACATTATCGCAAACGTCAAGTTCGCCACATCCGTTCCGCCAGTTTCAGGCCTCCTTTCCCTTTGCCCTCACTCTTCGCCGTCGGCGAACCTCAGGGCAATGTGTTGCATTTGGTAATGAACTATGTTAGAAGTTTGGGAGTCATCTGACCTCCGAGCCGCCGCACTTCGAATGTGCAAGATAAGGCGGCAGCCCGCGATGACTTCAACCGCCTGTGGGAATGCTTCGGCTACCTCCAACCAGTCAGACTGGATACAGATATAGTGTTAAGCTTTTTTTCAAGTAAAAATTCGGGAGAGGGGCATACCCCAAGGCTTTGCCAAATTGCTGCATTGGCGATACAAGCCAACAAAATTCTGGTTGGCGGAATATTAGTGTTTAAAGATTTATGGATATACTGGTCCCAATTTGAGACTCACCCGACAAAGTACAAGACATTCCCCAGGATGAGAACATCCACAAGTCGTGTGCCAGCCCCAATCGGCACAAGGTGGAACTCTTCCCTGGACCTCTTGATACCAACCCAAAGTGCGAGCAAACACAAGATGCACTCAAATGTTATTGGAGCATACCAGAAGCTGTAGAAAATCGGTGGTATTCGTGTACTTGCACATATGTAAATGCCTGGAAGAGGCTCATTGACAGCTTTGAGATGGTACCATAAAGTTCAGCAACGAAGAAACAGGGGTAATATCAGAAAAATGTGCTAATAAGTGGCTGATTTGACTTACTCTGAGTACCGATGTTTGCGAGCGTGAGAATTGTAGACTGGACTACAATCTGGGTGATGTATGCCAGTCCCATGAATACAAGAAGTTTCTTGGAGTGTTTGTACAACACGTAGAGTCGCATTTGCAAAATAACTAATTAAATGACCAGCACTCAGTCACACATATCGTTTGAAAGTGTAGTTGATTACATTGTACAAGCCACACAGTCATTGTGGCAGGCCAACCTTGTAGGATGACAAAAACTTTGCCTGCGAGAACATGAGGCAAGAGCAGAGGTGCTAGTGAGAACTCACAACTAGTTGCCAAGTTCAGGTGCCAACCCAAAAGGGATCAGTGGGGTGTTGTACAGTAGTATTTCCTTCGCCACTTACAACTAGAAAGCATCAGTAAAACAAGACCATCATGTATGTACTCACTAGCACTCACCTTGCTGGATCCATGCACCAGTAATGCTGAGTGCAAAAACCAGAGATGTCAGGATGAGAGGGTGCATAGAGATCCAGCCACACTCCGTACCTGAGGCACTAAACCTGCCAATAATATTGAGTCATACTGAATACCAACATATTTGAAACCAACATACAAGCCATATGCACCCCCGACATATCGCAGCTAGATTCAGACCCGGCAATGTATGTGACTCAGAGAATTGAGAGAAACCAAACACTTACGACTACATATAGCACTGTGCTCATTGATCGCTGTCTCTTCTACAAGGTTCCAATTGTTGTCACAGCCCTCTTAAGACATGACTCGGCGACGGCGGAAAGAACATACCCATATATGTTCGACCTACAGTAGAGTTGTGTCAGAGAAGTCCTAGTACGTCATACATGGAAGGCGTTACCTCTAGATCGAAGGTCAAGACTTGAGTCTCATGTCAGCTAGGGTTCACGACAGGATGGGGACTCGGAAGCGCACGATGGTCGTAGAGCATGGCAACATAGGGTGCTACTGTGTTACGATAAGCGGGCGAATGAGCGCGAAGACTCGAAGTGCGTACCTTGACACATCCGAGTTAACTGTACGACGTGTGCGCCGTAGATGTACAATGCGACCTCATCAGCGATTGTCGACATGGTACGTATGTTTGGGGTCAAGAGCGAAGGGGTGATCGAGGAAGTTATTGTCAGGAGGCTGGCTGGAATTTTGAAGCATATTGGATGGAAGCCCCGGATGATTTCGTGCGTAATGCTGCGCCACGATCATGGTATCGCTGGGGATGGAAGAATGCATTCATCTTCCTAAGTTCACCATCAAATAACAAGCGACATGCGTGTGTTGTTCTTTCACGGCGCAGCACATCAGTCGCCCACACTCGCCCACAAATAGCATCGCCCGCTACACAGGTGTTTTGCCTCGTGCCTCATGACTGCAGCCATATCAGAAGACGTTAGCAAGTTGCTGATACTCACGAAGCCTTCTATACCATTGCCCTTTCCGTTATTTGCAATCTATCCCCACTCGGTTCAAGTTACTGCTGTCAAGAATAGGACTCGAAGGTCGGCCCAAAGGCCAAAAACGAGATGAAGAGGTAGAAATCCCAAAGATAATGGCGTACTGAGTCAACAAGCGCTCGAGTCACGCGGAGCACAGCGTTCGTCGTTCACCAAAAGTAGCACAATGGTTGGGTTCTGGCGGTCCATATTCTCTACGAACGGCATGAGGTTGAACTTTAAGCTGCTATAATAATTGACAGATATCATCATTGCCCACGATAGGGCTTCTGACAAGCATGATGTTGATGCATGATGCGTGATGCATGTTACAGCATGTATCGATGTATGATGATCGTGAGGTCGCTGTGAACCGCCGTAAAAGCTTTGATCTTCTGATCTTGCTATCCTGGTCACAGGCGAGAAACAAATGAGAAGCGAGATTGTCGACGGTCCGTGGATGACTATGGCTAAGGGCGGTGAGCGTATGTCAAATATTACTTCATGAACGAATTGCTCGTACTTTTCAAGTTCGTGCTCGCCCGAGTTGTGCATCGCTTGGCTGCCGAATTGCCCGCTTTAACACTGTCTTTTCCCTCGCAAAGGGGGCTAGGCCTAATTTTATCCACACTGATTCGAGGACACCGCCGAGCCCCCACACGTCAATTGAAAACCAGTCTGCGAATGATCGCACACTGAAATGCACCCTTTCCTTACGAGGCGATCGTTGTCGGGTCTTGGGCGACTCGAAGTTATGGATAGGCGTCGTTTGGAAGCTGAGGAATAAGCGGGGCGTCAGTTTCAAGGGGTGGATAATGCCAAGGGGAGCAGGCAATGGGGCATAGATGGAGCTTTGGTTCTGCGATTCAGGTTGGAGTAGCACCTGCTCAGGCACGATGCCCCATTTATTTGCTGGTCCGAGTCAACTTTGGCGGGTAGCATCGGATAGGGCAAAGGGTAGGGCCGTTTCAAGGCTTAGCAGTTAGCTGATGTCCCATCGATCAGTTCCCCACATCGCTGGAGACTCGCGGACAGCAAAGCGGGTGATGATGCTGTGACTTCTTCGAGAGTTGCGAGGAGGTTCTCTATGATAAATCACCAACTGACCTTGTCAGGAGCGACGGTCTTTGGCGGCGAGGCATATTAGTAATAACAACACCGAACCGGGGCTCGGCAACGCTCAACCAGACACTATCGCCTTCGTGATTCAATCAGCCCCTTGGGCAAATCTCAGTGGATTTTCGGCGTCGGTTGGATTCCAGCGCGACAGACACTCGCTAAAGCAAGGTGCAGGAATCCGATCAAGCAGTGCCTCCATCTGCGATGCTTGCCAAGGAACAATTCTGGGAATAGGATCAGGAACCCCCTTTTGGGCATCAAGTAAATGAGGGAAACATGGATGCCCCTTGTATTCGTTGTACTGTGTTTTCAAGACCCGCATCGTTGCTAGCAGTCGGTGCTTCTCTCAGGGCCTTCCCAAGATTTCTGTCATCGATATGCAGATATGCACGTGGGCATATGTCAATATGAGGTGAGTTCTTTTTCCTCCGATGTGCCTACGAAATACGGCTCCAGCTCTAGCAATACACCATATTCGTTCGACAGCTACAGCTGTATCATAGCGATTACACTCACTTCGTGAACTCAGCTGAGAATCTACCTCGTTCAAAAGCTCACTGACTGGGCGTCGCAATCTTCAGTTGGAAGTGGCCCTGAGAACTTTTTAGGCGGATGAAGGTATCCAGCTCGAAGGGCATCGCGCCGAAGTAAACCAAGGTCACGAGCCTGAAAGCCCTGAAAAGGGTTGATACAATATTTGGTGGAATGGTCCCCCAGGCTGTGGAACATCATGATGCCGCAGTGGGAACTTTTTCGTAGTGCTCGTTGATCGCTTTGGTTGCTAGCCTAGTTCAACCCATGGTGCTGAGCAGCAGTTGGAAGGCATGACCGATCCAGGGTGATCTTGGTAGTCAAAGATGTAATCAGGCGCAGGAGTTCTGCATCATGAGCTTGATTTAGCAGCTGACTGATCGTAGAACGGTCACCGCTGCCTCTGTGATAGCCTTCTTATTGCAAACGAGAGCAAAATCTTGACCGTGACGTCCAACGAAGATGTACACAACAAGAAAACGAAATGACGACTCTTGACCTAACAAGAAAAGGAACCGAAAGGCCTTTGAGTTTACGGGTAAACGGATCGAAACTGAGCATTGGTAGAGAATATATAAACTGTCATCACACAAAACGAAGCGAAGCGAGGAGAAAGCCAGAAAACGAGGGAAACGACAATTTGGATAAGCATGACAAGACGTAACGATCCAGAAATGAGAGGAATAGTGAAAGCGAAGAGGAAAAAAAAACAACATAACGAAGTAGGTAAATTGACATAACGAGGCGTGGTTGAGCGCGAGCACTGTGAGAGGTAGTAGGCGAAAATGAGGAATACACAGCGATATAGGGCAAAAAGAAAATAAGAGGTAGTCATGGTCATATGTATATACGAATGTCGGTTCGATCGATTGCAGATGTCATGGGTCGAGTTTGAGTCTTGAGGTAGGGAAGAATAATTGCGTGGGCGTTATGTAGATGGTAGATGGGAAGCGTGATGCTGTGGTGAGATGCGGAGAAACATGGACGTGCGAGGGCCTAATGATGGTGGTGTGGTTGGCGATGGGACTGAGACTGGGCGGGGGAGATGTGGTATGGTGGCATTGGCGTGCGAATTTTTTGTTTCGTTGTTTTGGGGTTGATTGGTTGCGTTCGGTTTTGAGGGGGGGGGGGGGGGTGTGTGGTCTGGGTGTGGGTCTGGGTCTGGGTTTTGTTGTGGATATATGTGCTTTTCTGTTCTCCCCCCCGCGCGGGGAACTGTGGGTGTGTCAGCTTTTCGGGTTTTCGCTCTTTTTCTCGCCCTCTGCGTCTTCCTGCTTCCGCTTCCCCTTCTCCCATTCCCCTCCCCCCCTCTCTCTCTCCCCCTCCTTCTTGTTCCTGGGATTCGCATTCCGAAGTGTCTGCTTCTCGTCGCCTGTGCCTGTCGTGTTCGTCTCTGGATTTGTAGTGATCTCGAGCTCGCGGTGGGTGTGCGTCTTTCCCGTTGCGGCTTGGGTTTGTGTGGGTTAGGGCTAGCTGCAGATGTGGTTTTGGTTTTTGGTGGTGGTGGATGCGTGTGTGTTTGTGCTTTCGTGTTCGTTGTGGGTCTGGGTTCGGTTTCGGTTGTGTTCTTTTTGTTTGGGCGGGATTCGTTTTGTTGTTTTTTTTTCTTTTTGGATTTGGAATTGGGATAGGGAAATGCCAAACGCAAGAATGCAAGTATTGCTGAGGGAAATGATAACGCACCTGACTCCCAGTATCCAACTCATTCAACATAGTCCCATTAAACGTATTCCAGAACCTGATATGTTTATCCTGCGTTCCCCCTCCGGTCGCCAACACCCCCGATACATGCGGATCCCACGCGAGTGCTTTAACAGCGGCCGTATGTTCGTGGAATTTCCATAGGGGCTGGAGGTCCCCGTCCTCATCACCTGAACGTGAAGCAGAGTGTGTGTGCGAGGACCCAATGCTACCCCCGGGTCCAGATCCGACCGAGTGCGTGGATGAGGCGGAGGCGCGTCTTGAGCCTCGGAGGTCCCAAATGCATACTTTGTTGTCATTCCCGCCTGAAGCGAGTGCAGCGCCCATACCTGCCCCGCCTGGACCCTGAGCGGGTGCGCCTCCTGAACTTGGGGCTGATATCGGTGCCGAATCCCCCGTCCCTCCTCCATCTCCCGTCCCACCTGCGTTCGGTCCTGTACTTGACCCCGCAAGGATAGATCCTGCACCGACTCCACCAAACCCCATCCCCAACTCCCCACTCCACCGCAACCCACAAACCTCCTGCCGATGCCCCGCACACCTCCTAAACGGCCTCCCACCGCCACCGCCACTTCCGCCCTCCCTCACATCCCGATGGTGTACCATGCGATCCCTGCTCCCACTGCTCAGCACGGATCCGTTCCATGAGAGTGCGCCGATGCGTTGGGTGTGGGCGGGGGTGTAAGAGCGAAGACAAGTTAGGGTTGGCGCGTCGTAGATGTGGAGGGAACCAGAGAGGGTGCCTATTGCTAGAGTTGTGCCCTGTAGTTTGGAGAGAGAGAGAGAGAAGAGGGTGATTAGTAAGCAGGAATGCGATGCGTTCGATTTTCAGAGGAAAAGGATGGATAAGGATATACAGACGAAAACGCACCTTCTGAACCCAAGCAACCGAGCTAATGGTATCCACCCCTCCCAAATCACACAACTTCGACACATTCGCATTATGCGCCGTCCAAAGGTATACACAACTTCCCAGTCCAACTCCCAGTACATTGGTACTCGACCAATCGACCAAATTGAGATAGAAGTCGTCTGCTAGCTCGGGGGCATCTAGTACTCTGTATGGGGTCTTACACACGGAACGGAGTTGACGCCGGGGAGATTCGAGGAGTTG
This sequence comes from Hydnomerulius pinastri MD-312, assembly GCA_000827185.1. NCBI lineage: Eukaryota > Fungi > Basidiomycota > Agaricomycetes > Boletales > Leucogyrophana > Leucogyrophana pinastri. Next base: position 968,344 of record KN839842.1, on the reverse strand, counting down.
TCGTGATTCGGCGCGTACGGGGGACATTGAGTAGGCGGAGTCTGTGGGGGTGTCGAGGCGCCGTGAGTGGGTTGGTGTACCCGGAGCGGATGAAGGTGAGGTGTAGTGAAATATGCGGCGACGGGTGGGGGTGGAAGGTGCGATAGAGGATGACGAGGGCGTGGGGCGGGTCGGCGATGCGGGACGACGGGGTGAAGGAGGGGTTACTTCAGTGTGGAGGATTGAAGTGAAGATTGCGTTTGCTTGTTCTAGTGGGAGGGAGATGTGCAATGATAGGGGGATAATTAGAATGTAAATTCCTGATTGGTGGACAGCGGTGTAGAAGCGGCGACTCACCCTTGAGAGCATCAGATTCAGTGGGTATGGTGCGAGTCTTTGCAGGTGTCGAAGGGCCGCTCTCGTCCATGAGATGATACGACGTCCTCATATCTCCTGTATCCCTACTCGGCACGAACCGATCTCCATAGCCTCCCGCACCGCGAAACGCATCGACTGGTGATTCAGGCCCTGAAGTGTCGCTGGTGGTCGGACGCGACGAGTCGAGTGAGGGCGTAAGTGAGAGAGTAGGTAGTGTGGGTGAAAGACCAAAGATGGGGTTTACGCGTTGCCTGTTTCGTCGCGGAGCATCGTCTTCGGTATCTTGATGTGCGGCTCGAAGTCGTTTACCGAATGGTGAGTTTTTGAGACCGGACATTGAACGCGTTATTCGAGCTGGTTAGTCGGTGTCGTTTGTTGGTGTCGGTGTCGGCGGTGTTGATATTGTTGCCAGGGCCCTGGGATAGAAGAAAGACAAAAAACGAGCGGTCTATTTGATAGAACGATGAGGACGATGAAAGGAAAGACCTAGCAAATTAGCAGAGGAGTAGTTGGTGCTGACAATGCAGTCAGTCTCGAATTACTGGCAGGGGCAAAGACCAAGCAAGCGGCGAAACAACAACAACCGGAATAACGCGCGACGCGTCGATTACCTAACCTTACATCATCTTTTCAATCAGCGACGCAATCTTAAAAAATCATGAAAAATCCTACGGAAAATCGAGGAGCACTTCGAGAGGGAGTGAAGCTCGCTGGCAGCGAACAGAGCAAGAGCTGAAATATTTAAACAGCATCTCGACCGGTTCATAAGCAGACCAGTTGTGGAGGATACAGGATGACTGTCATCGGCATGCGCTTAGTACAAGCGGAGATTCAATTTGTCACCTTACCCCGCTCACCCCGCTACGAAGTCACTGCCGACTCCCGAGGCTCACTTTAATGTGCCACCCAAGGAGGTTGGACGCTGGTAAAGAGGATCCAGTGCCAGGTCGATCTTGACTACCACATGATGATCTGGAGCCCCTCAAACGACCATGGCAGCCTTTCACACTTGGAGGACTCAGAGGACTCGAGCACGATTTGGTCTCATAGGTCCCGAGATGATCCCTGCTTGGGCAATATTTGAACCGTCCGTTTTACCATAGCCGGCTTGCTCTGCCTCTCTCCTCATTCACTCCCGTCTTAGCTTCCTCAGAATACTATTACTACACTCTTGCTGGTAGGTTGGCCACTAACTGTTCCACCAAATGACCCGTAGAAGATGTTGACGGTCGCATCCGAGATATTCAGCATAACGCACCGGGTGCAGTGCTCATCGATCAGATATCCCTCCAAAGTTGTAGCTTGCGAGGAGTAATCGCGAAAGTGTACTCGTTCTGCTAAACATAATCCATGAAGAGCCATGATTATCGATCCTGATTCGTGCTGGAGACGACCCATCCTACTGAAGCCATTATTAGACCCTTCTGAGTACCCGATGTCCGCCAAACTCAGACGACTCTATCGGTACCGTCTTCTTTGATTGCTTATGGCCCGGGTATGATCCCATAGCTACTGCGTAGGCTCGTTCCAACGCTAACACACTCTTGCATTCTCCTTATTCCTCCAACGTCGACAACATGAAATACGACTCACTTCATCTGGGCACAACATGAAGCTAGTAAGTAACGTCGTATTTTGTCCACACTCGTTGGGGCATGACTCCATCTTCATCCCGTCGGTGTCCGCCGACAGTGCTTATATTAAACGCCCACTTACACACCTAGAGCGAAAAAAAAAACATCTGGACTTGCGCTAGTGAGTGCGTAAACTGAAATACAGGGGCCGGGTCTGGTTTCATGCCCCTCATGATCAGAAATTATCTACAGGACGTTGGGATGACACCCGGTCACTCCGATGTGACTGCACCGGGGGGACTTCATTCTTAGAGGCTGTGGCGATCGGGCTGCTTCAAGGCCCCGGTTTCATTTGGGCAGCACTACACTATCGTTCGTGTAGCAGTGCAACCACAACGAAGGCTCATGCTACCGTGTTTCCCTCTTTCTGTCCAGTTGGTGTGAATTGATGTGTTGGTGTGTGGCGCATTTTGGCAGGATAATTAGGTATGCAGTAGTTTTTGAGGTGACGGGTCCGCTGTCGGTGATTGAGATGGTGCTACACATGACTGTAGCGCTGCTAAGTTCTTGATTTTTTTCACTCTTTCATGGATGGAGTGTGAGTTAGCTTATTGTGTCCTCACATGCTGGTAGGAACGCGTTGGGCCCTGCGTAACTCGCGGCTTTCGATCACTGGTGCGTTCTGATCCATGTAAACATCGGCGAGCTTGCGGAACTGAATTAGGCCCTTAGTGACCAGGTGAACCATTGGACGGTATCCTGGAATCATCACATCTCGAGCGTCTTTATTTTAACGAGGTTGCGGAGATGACCGTCATGATAAGCCGTTCTTGCCACAACTATATTGAGTGGGTTCCACTTTGAAATTCATATCTACTTCACTGTAAACCTTGTGTCGTCGAAACTTAGCTTTTTGGACCCGTTGTCCTCATGGCCCTGAAATCAAACGAACACCGGCTCCACTGCCCTGTGCCCAGGGGTGTGACGGATCCTGCCACAGCCCATGGCCCCATGCCTTTCACACAATCCCTTTACCATCGTGCATCAGACCGCGAATTGTACCATAAGTAGTGTCGCGGTTGGTTCAAGCAACTGGTCTCAGCCCGATCACGTCCCGATCAGCGGGAGACGAACTATCACTTGACTTCGTGCTGTAGGTCTTTATACTTCTGATGTGCGTTCACTCCAGTATGAATGCCCTGCGCCCAATTCCGAAGTACCTGAGATCCGTCCTTATTGCGCGAATGGCGCCGGTCGCCAGCCTCATGGTGGGATATCAGTGATTATTAACGGAACCAATCTCACTCTACCTAAGGCTGATTGGTCAGATTTCAGCTTCGCGTTCCGTAGAAGCACGAGGTGGGGAGCACAGACAAAGGTAGTAACGATATGTATGCACCCCTGCAATTTTTCGGGCCGGTCGCAGCACGTACTCGTGAAACAGACGAATAAATAACGCAAGAAAACTGTGTTTACAATGGATAGAGGTAGAATACAACATGAGAGGAGAAAGTGGGACCATGCCAGATGAAAAAGGGAGGCAGAAAACAGAAAATAGTGCAGGGACCGTCGTGAAACCGCTGGGGCTGTCCCCACCCGAACGCCGGAGCAGAGGTGTAGGGTCTTAGTCCACTTCCATATTGTCGTTTTCAACTTGGAAACTGTCATCGCCGCCCTGTAGTTGAGGTGGTAAGACACGATTGATATACTCATGGATGGGGTTTGACGCACATCAGCCAGTTCCTCTTCATCTCCGTCTTCGTCGAGGGGTCTCCAAGGCTGGTACTCGTCCTGCCACCTAAGCGGAAGCGGCAAAGGGTTAGCGGGCACGCATGTCGTCGAAGTTTTGACTCACAAATCTTCGTCAGTCGGCTCTGCTTCCGACGAATCTCGGAAAAGTAGCCCGGCATACCACGGGACCTTGTGCTTGAGCGCGAAAATTGGCGTAAAGCAGGGCTCGCCTGTTCTGCTACACGCTCTGCGTAAGAATGCGGTATCGCAGTCTGTATGCCATTCAAAACTGGATCCAGTTGTGACAGTTACCCCCGCCGCGCCCAAGACAGGGGTCGATCCTTGCAGGGCAACAGAAATCGTTTCTCCGGCTTCGGGTGGGTGATGATTGTGAGCTGGATGAGTAACCTCCACGAAAACGAGCGCTTACTTTTATTTGATAGGTAAAGCAGATATGCGGGGCACGCTAGGACGCTCGTTACGACACTCTTGCCTTTCAACAAAGTTACTTTTGCTAATTTGCTCATCACATCCTTGGGGATATATTGTTGCCGTGGTTGGTGAGCAATTACCAGTACCCCGCGCTTCCCCTTTTGAAAGTGCCATTGACCTTTGATGGAAGCGCTGGCGACATCAGGAATTCCACTGGAAAGTGTGAAACACGTAAGGTCGTGTCAACTGGTGGAGTGCCGGGGACTCACACCATGTGGTTGACAGAAAGATCTCCTTTCTTCACCCCAGTCGAGGACACGATGAAGTCCTGTTCTGGTGCTCCGTATACCGGCTTATGCTCAGAAAGCTTGAAGTTGAAACTCTGATCGTCTAGATGTTCCTGGAACTCCAAGTCGTAAATGTTTCCGTCGACGTTGAGTTCCCCAGTTTCTGCGTTTACCGTCCCATAGTCTCCAACCTGGAAATCAGAGATTAGCTCCTTGGCCCATCGATACACGCATGGGATCCTTGCCTTGATTGGAATGGGTGGGTCCCAGTTCACCCATTTATCTGTAAGTTTGAGAACGAGGTCGATGAACTTTCTTGCGGGATTGTGCATCGTACGTCGCTTGTCTCGTAGCAACGTTAGGGTTTGAAGACAAGGACACACGAGGGTGGAAGAGTTTTAACCCCAGTGAGCGCTTAGGAGACACGCTGCCATCAGTACTGCCCTGGCAGATGAACCAGAGAATCTCGAATTCTGATCGATGGATTATCATCATTGTGCGCGAGGAAGCGCCGTATGAGCTGCCGCATGTCCCGCAACATCTAGATTTCAGTGAGCGTGAACTGTTCACCGTGGACGTGCTGGATTCATAGATCCACTGCCATGATTGGACTGGGTGCCTCGAGGACTCTGCTGTCATGTACAATGATAAACCGGCGCAAAGAAGTACCTAACACTCAAAAGTAAGTTGTGGAGTACCAGTTACGGTAGCGGTAGCAGGACTTTGCTACTATTAGATCTGCCGATAGAGCTTCGTAGCACCAAGTATCACCACCCCACTCAGCTGTGATAATGAATGCGCAAACCGAGTCACTGCGTGGGTGTCGAAAGTCTTCCAAGCGGCCTGCGATTGTCTTGACCGTACGGTATACCTTCAAGTTGGAGCTCGAGCCTCGAGGCGGCGGCTCGCTGAGTCCGAAGCTGTTGCAGCACTGGCAATCAGAACTTCGATGTGCAAGAGGGTGCAAAGTTGCGCCACCCACAGGTACCTGTCATTCACTGCAATGCAAAGTCGTGCTTCCTTCAAGTTGCCGTCCAGTTCTATGTGACGAGATGATATGTTAGAATATGTTTCTGCCAGCTGATATCGTTGCAGCCGACAAATCCTTCGTTCGAAGGGAGTAACAGTACACTGCTACCCAGTGTCAGGTCCGTCGCGGTCAATTTTCTTACAATCAACTTGTACTTTCTGCGTTGCACAAACAGCACTTTTCCAGTAAGCTTGTAGGGGAAGGACTGTTTAACTAGTTCCTCATCACAGAATGCAGGGCTTCTTTTGACCGTGGACGCTCATGTGCTACAAGCAAGGAGCACTGTTGCGGCGGGAGTACTGTGAAATGGTCCATCACCTTCTTATCGATCAGTCCTGGTAGGCAAAGCGCCTGCGTTGGCTCATCAGAAGGTAATCATCGTGTAGCGCAGTTTCCACGATGCTCTCATTCAACAAACCGTTTCCTTGATTCTCTTGACGCTCACTCCACACTTGGCAAACCCAACTGCCAGTTTCGGGACATGAAATGGTGCAAACTTAGAAGCACTGGCGGTTTGCCTGATGTGGAGGTGCATTTGAAGGTATGAGCGCCACACTGTCGGAACTTCACGCCCTCAGCCCTCATCTACTACTTAGGCTTCACACTCTTGTAAAGCGGGTTACATCCTTCCCCCCTCAACCTCCTAAGTGATTTCGAGATGCTGCCTGAGAGGGTTCCGCGCAAGTACGTTGATCTCATCCGACAAATGTCCAACAAGTGGCCGAACTGGGACCCATCAAACCCTCCAAAGGTCAGGCTTAGTGCTGCATATGCGGTGAGGTCCAGCAGCTTATCGAGTGGTTTGGTAAGGTTGGCTCGTATGGCCAGGTCAACTTTGACACAGGCGCATTGGACGTCGAGGGCAATGTATATGATCCTGATTTTCAGAAATATGTGGACGATGTTGATGGTCGCATAAAAATGACTGACTGTCCCCCGTTATGGGGCGATGTCGAAGAGGATATCGTCCTTTCTACTATCGGACTCAGAGACAAGGATTTAAAGCCTGGCCCCGATGTGTAAGTAATGGGTCTATGCCTTATCCACGCATTTTGGACCGCCGCTAATAGACCATTTTTGAATATCATTGTCACTAGCCCTTTCAGCGCAGTGGCGGCTTCCCTGAAAAGAGAGTGGACCTTTCAGAAGGGGAGGCACGGCGCCTTACTTGTGGTGCACAAGCCTCGCCAGGAGTTCCTTCCTCCAAAGACTGTCCTTAATGAGCTCTACAAAATTCCGATGCTCAAAGATAAGCTCCTTATCACCAGGGTCACTCACTGCCCAGCGTATCTCCTCTATCTCTCTGGCAATGGCAAGTGTTCAGGATAGACTTATCATGATGATGCTTAGCATTTTACAGATGGTGAGACGGTGTCACTAGCCTTGAGTGGGTCCGAAAGCACTGGCTCCGGAGAGCCTCCCGGCTTCGAATGGTGGGTAAACACAGAGCGAGAAAACCTTCGCAAGGGTTGCAGCAAGGACGGCGAATACTCCTTCACCCCGTTGTATGACCTGCATCGTAAGATACCTTTAATCCGAAGGCAAATGCGCGACTCCCCCAAGCCGGACCCTGAACCGGAGAATTTGTATGTGTAATTCTAGTTCCTGAGGCCGTATCGTGTTCTAATTGGCGGGTCAATATTACAGTTGGATTGTTTCGTATCAGCCGTGGCAGCCCCTCAATAATGATGGAGAAGAAGAACCCGTTTACGAATATGTCTGTATCCTTATATTGTTTGATATCTTGTATTTTCTGACCATCTCGACAGGAGGCGATGGAAGGCTCCTCGTTCCTCATGGAATCGGGACTCTACGACTCCGATGAAGAGTAGGGTAGAGGAAATTTTGATACTTCCGGATTCGGCGTGTGCTAGTGTATTCCTAGACGTCACCTTGCTTTGCAAATTACCTTCGCTTTGTTTTCATCTTGAGATCTTCATTCTCGCATGGACGGTGCGCGCTCACCCGCGAAACACTCTGGTGCCCCGCTCCCGTTCCCTACACGAGTACCAGTAAGGAGAAAAAGTGGGTAGACGGCGGCAGCAGGCAATCTCGGGCCCTCGCAACCTCTATCAAGAAAGTGACGCGCGGGTGGCGCGACGGCTTCTAAATCTGATTCATGATTACTGGCAGGTACTTCGTCGTTTTCATACATGCTTCGCACCATGTAAATTATTGGAACTATATGACGGTAGTCAAGCCGCAGAGTTGTCGATCAAGTAGGTCCAAGTACTTGAGGCTATTACATCGGGACTTGTCTTGGGGGGCCCAGCAGCCGATACATCGCGATATCTTCAGAGAGTTTCCGTTTTTACCATGTGCATATTACTAGCGGGTCGATTGTGTCATGTACACTGAGTCTAGTGTTCAAGTTATGATTTTCTTATCACCTTGTACATGTGTCTCCTGAGGTGACATGCCATGGATGTGCGAGGACATCCGTGAAATGGCCAGTTTGGGGGAAAGTTTGGGGGAAAGTTCGGGGGTAAGTTCGGGGGCAAGTTTTGGGGTTCCGGCACACCCGGCAGGCTGAAGCTGAGTTCAAAAATGCCGCGAAGCGCCGAGGCGGCTGTCTTGTCAGCCTCGAGGTTGTACAGTGGCTGACTACCGCTCATGATATAAGTATTCAGCGTCGGTCTCGCCGTGCGCCAGGACCCGCCCTTCCCGCCCATCAGAGACTCCCATCCGTCACGACCATACGAGTTACCTGCCACGAAGTTTCATGTGCGTCCACGCTGCAACCCCACTCAAGGACGTCATCGCGCAGCCACAGGCTCATGGCGCCAGCACCCCGCCTCACGTCCCCGCCCATCGCGCTCATCAGAGACATTCCATGCGCCACCCACAACCATTCCGAGCTATGCGCCATGAAGTTTCACGCGTCCACGCTGCGCCCCCACTCAAGGATGAATGGCATCGTGCAGCCATAGCCTCGCATCATCCAGATCGACACCACTGTCGTGCTCTTGCTGCCAACGATCACCGACTTGCTTGCAACTATCAATGGGACCCATGCTGCCAACATTGATGATATGCGAGATGTTGTACGGGACTCGGTGCATCTTTGATTGTAGGGCTATGTATACATAGATTGTCTTGTAGCATCAGTAGCTTGAAGAAAATACATATTGAACTTATATTGTGGGCGCTATAAAGGTGACATTGCAGTGAGCTGAATGCCTGGGCGTGATGATGGGGCAAGTCCGCTGACGGTCATAACATTCAGGAGGGGTGGACTCATCAGTATTGGTCGTGAGTGCCAGCAGTGACGGTGTCAATGGTACCTGCATAATAAAAACATGGTGGCGGGTTGTTAGATCTCTGGTGATAGCGATGACGGTGAAGATGGCGGGAAAGGCGGAAGACGAGGAACGAGAGAACACGTTAAATAGTCTGCGGCTGACATGAAGGCCGACAGCCGCGTCAAAGAGAGCTGGGTGACAGGTGAACAAGAGCCATTGACGGGCGGCGTAATGATAGGCGAGTGCGCTGACATGTCACAGCGGCCAGATAGGGGTGGTCATCGGGGGCGGCAACGACGGGATCAGCCACGGGAGATGGCGCAGTGGCTGCTCATTAGAGCTCCGACATAATGTGCCGTCGGCACCCCTGAAGCCCCCAAACTTGCCCCCAAACTTATCCCCGAACTCGACCCCGAACCTAGCCCCGAACTGGCCAAATCCCAGACTTTCTGGGATGTGCCGTGTGCCGAGCCTCGGACTCCGAGTCTCGGACTTCGCTCCCCCCGAGACACACACCTATAAATTAAAAACCAACTAAGTTGAACTGCCGCTCTCCATCAGATGGCATCATTACAGCGCTTTGCATATTGATGTAGCGGGTATAATTTGAGTGTGTCGGAGCTGAGGCTGCTGAGTTCAGTATCTGGCTGATGCCGGGTGGCGGCACTGCGATAATGACAACCACTCGCGCCACATTTTGCCTGTTTTAGAACTATTTAAACTCAACTCCGACATGCTCTAATTATTGCCCGCTACATCAATATGCAAAGCGCTGTAATCCTGATGTTTACTTGTATTGTCCGTTTACGTGATGCCCTTTCACGGTCTCGTAGCAGTTGCTTTTGATACAGTACTGACAGTCTCAGTACCCAAGGTCAAGGAGATAGGTCAGATGTAAACATTGGTTGTACAGAAGCTGATCTGCTGGGTTCAGGTTGATCAAGTTTAACTTCCGACGTGCAGCTGCTCGGCGCTTTGCCTTGATATGCATAGCGTTATGTGATTGTACAGGATGGGCAACTGCCACATCCTCTCAGCGCTAGTGACTCCTTTATACCTTTTCGTACGCTCGCAAACCCACTCACTAACAGCGGAATAGCTTCTAACTCTGATGCGATATCAGATTGCACGCTGATAACACGGCTATACCCGGCCTGTATTGTATTCGCCAAGCAAGTTTCAGAAACGACAACTGCCACCCCTTACCAATGGAACGCTTGTTGAAGCTGCTGCACCATGCTGTTAAATTAGCTATTCCATCTGACGCTACCTGAGCATTTGCCTCCCTTCATCCATATGGACGTCCTTGACCTGCCTTCCATCCTCGGTCCAATCGTAGTTGGCTCGCTCATTGCGAATATTTTCTTCGGGTGCGCAGTAGTTCAAGTGTACGTGTACTATGAAAGTTGTCAGAACGACCACTGGACTTTGAAAGCGCTGGTGAGTTAGAGTATAAAGCAAAGATGAACTGCTTACGCTGAGAGAATGTTGAGGTTACTTTCGAATTGTGAGTTACGTGTTGATTGTGTTCATTCTTCAGACACTCATGACCAGTAAGCCTGATGCATGCCGGATCCATCGTGGCCAATTGTGTTGCAGTGTACACCACAGTGGTGACAAACTATGGGCAGCCGCAGACGCTTATCGTTTGGCCTCAGGCGTCTGCGGTGTCGATAATTTTTTCGTCGCCTGTTCCATTCGGTGTCCAGGTAATTCATTCCTTAGTTTTCATCGCTGATCGGATTGCGCTGAATGCGCGCTGCTCAGTCTTTCTTTGTCCACCGCCTCTACAAGTTCTCCAATTCTATGCTTCTACCACTTTTCTGTCTTATTCTTGCTGTGGCACGCCTTGGGATGAATCTCGTGACGGGCGCCACAGCTGCTCAGATGACTGATATCTACAACTATGAGCACCAGTACATTTTCGTGGTCGTATCCATTCTTGTCTTGTCTGCCGTTTGCGACCTGACCATCACGGCTGCGCTGTGTTGGAATCTGAAGAGTCAGGGGGAAGGAGTTATGAAGCGGTGCGTCTATGTTGGGCTCAATATACTCTTTGGTTTAGCTTCGCACAGCACATCGCTCCTTGTAAACCGCTTGGTTGTTTGGACCATAGGTTCGTTTCTACTTGCACACAGAATCGATGACGGAGTTTCCGAGACTGAATATCTTATCCTCTCCATCCAGAAACTGGCTTGGTCACGAGGTATGTTCACCGCCGATGACATTCACTCCTTGTTGTTTCCACATCTCACTTTTGTAGCTTGACAGAGGTCGCGGAACTTGCTTGTGTAAGTCCTTTGAGTCCCACAGCAAGGCCCTAGTCATGTAGCTGATCGGACCCCGCACAGTTCCTGACGATGCGTAATAACTGTGAGCTTTTTGCCAGTGTTTTTATCGAATGCATGAGGTCCAGCGGCTTATCATATTCACTTCATAAGCTGTCTGGATGGGAATTTCCTCAGTTGTGTCCGGCAGTAAGTGTAGAGGTTATCAATCAGTATATCTTGGGCTAATTGTTGCCTTAATCTTTTGTAGTCTATCTTAATTCTATGCTAGCAGCGTACGCAATACCTCTTGAGCCTGCTCATCCCCATGGGTATGCTTACTGACTCTTCCGTTTCAATCCTCCAGGTTGAACCGCCGCAGCATCCTCCGAAGAGATCTTCCTATCGTTCATGACTTCCCAACCGGGGACCTCGCAACCAAGGCGAGTAAGAATTCATTGGATTCTGCAATCGATTTTTGGCTTAAGCTAACAGTATAGCTAGAGGTTCGACAACAACATGGTCACGGTCGACGTTATTCCATCTGGTGTCAACGAGTATCCACGATGCGAGAACCACACTGCCGTTGTTGGAACCTTGAACGGATTTCCGCAGAATCGATAGATACGACACCGCCCAGCGTAGATGATTGGTTGTCATCAATTTCTTCTTTGTTCTTGTTGTATTGGAGGACACAGCTCCTGGAAGTTCTAATCAAAGAAGTGCGTAATTGGCCGTTTGATACTAATCAACTCCGAACGTTAAATCCTCCAGTTTTCTTGTGCTTACTAGTATATATAGTGTTTATATGTACCATATGCCCTAACTTATCGTGTATAGTAGCCCCCGATCTCGCCATCAACCGCAACCAAAGGTTTCAGTTGTCACCCCACAAGCCCGTTCCTCCAGCACGTCTCCCAGTCGAAGTAAACCCTATCTCCTATCTCAACCTCAATCTCAACAATGGCCAGACATCCCTCATCCTCCTTCAAATATGCGTCCATTGCATCGTCGACCCACTTCTTCGTTGACATTCCAGTCGAGTCCGATGGCGCCGACATCGATAACACACTGGCATAGATGGGCTTGCCGCCGATGAGCGGGGTTTGGAAGCACCTCTTCCCTGCCGTGGAGGGCGTTAAGTTATACTTCAGCGGTAGTGCGACACTCTGGAGGTGGCTGAAGGAGGACCAGGGGATGGTGGAATACACCTCCATTGGATTTTCCAAAGCTGGTATCGCATGTCCCCGTGTTTCGACAAACCCTCTATCAGCGATATTGAGAGCCCCTATGGTTACCCGATCGGGTAAGAGGAATAGAGATGACAAGAATGCGAGGAACGCTGTGCCTTCGGGGTTGCTTGTTAAGGGCCGCCAGCGGGAGAGGTCGCCCGTGAGGGTGAGTGTGGATGTACGCCATGGGAGAGTTGGAGATATAGAAGCATCTACATCCATACTGTCTTCGCCGGACGTGGACGTTTGGTTCCGCCACGCCCAATCGAGGCAGTTGCAGAGAAGCATGATGTTTTGGAAATTGATACCCAGGGATGGTGCACCTAGCAGTACCGGAGCGAGGAGAGAGATATCAATGTCACTCTCCATGTCGTATTTACTGACCCTTGGTGACGATGTGTCGAAGAAGCCGAACGCTGTGGGCGCAGGTGGCGGAGGGTCGGCATAGTGTCCTACCCATATCCGACGGACGTAGGTAGTATAGTCGACGAATAATTGCGGTTTGGTAACAGCAAATCTCTTCTGTATGCGCAGCGCATTGATAAATTTGGCTACACAATCCCCCTCCGTGAGGAATACAGTGTGTAGGAAGCTTGGGAGGGTAGCACGCCTCACGGCTTTGGAGACGGAGCAAAGCGCTAGTGCGCCTGCGTAGGGGTTATCCACCCGCCTGCAAGAGAAATCGGGGATAGCTGCAAAGTGTATGATGTGGAGAGCGAGTTCAATAGATAATTGCGAGAAGGGGAAACCGGCATCGGCGCTCGGCATGATGTATGATCCAATATTTGTGATGAAGAAATAACCAAGCAGAAAGGTGTTGTGTGGTGGGCTCCATCCCCGCCGTAGACTCTTATAAGAGCATTTCCTATGACACTGTGGATAGTTCTATGTGGACCTAGATCTATTTCCTGTGGACAAAAAGACAAACGCGTGGTCTTCGAAACGTTCATAGTTGACCTTCCATGCTACCAACGCCAGAGGCCAAAGCACCGGTACTAGCTCATTTCTCAACGACAGCCGGGGTTGCCAAAATCGCGGAAAGCTCTGCGTTCCCACAGTCTTGTTGTTAGATTCGTTGCGAAGCTGTCATTGTAAGAATCAGTAAACGGGCGAGCCTTAATTGGATGGGTGATGGGAAAAACTATGCATGACGGATTAGGGAGGTGTGTCGGAACAAAAACCTCCGTAAATTTGATAAATGCTTCCGCTGCCCGATCAAGCTTGTTCTTTGTTCTGATCTGAACAATGATCCTTGATTTATGGCCTTTTCTCAGGACAATGAACGGTCAGCGGCTCATCGCAGGACACAAAGGTCTTCACGACGCGTGGTCTTAGCCCAAAGGTTAGCGACATGTTAATCGTCAGGCAATCACATGTTGATCCGGTGGCGCCCAGCGGTTCGTCAAAGGTGCTCTTTCGAAACAGCGTTCAAATGCTCAATGACTGGCCGACCATCGCATTGTAGGACCCACGCATTGCGTTCCATCGTGGGCCTCTGTGTGCGCACAATGACACGCCGCACCTAATCCTACTAGTAACACCGGCGGTGGTTCCCGATTAGAGCCTTTTGAAGCCCCTTGATGAATTTTCTTTTTGGAAGCTCAAGGTGATACTCCAGAAATCGTGGCGAACAGTGAGCAACTATCGACTTCACACGTTCACACCGACCTCCAATCAACTGAGTCGCCTTGTAGGGTAGTATGTCACTGGGTATTACATATTCGTACTCATCAGCTTTCCCAGCATCTCGGCACTTAGACCTGCGAACCTCGGAGTGATGCTGCAAGGGAAGGGTAATGGTTCACTGCGTTGTCAAGCAGGCAGTAATAAGTAGTCAGCTACGGCTGAAGGCCAAGTGGAGAACGTACCTAGTTAACCCGGTCGACCATTGTGGCTCAAATAGTATGTCACGGCCCTCATTATCTTGAGCCCTTGATATCTTGAATACAGCTAAAATGGAAGCCATTGCAGTCCAGAGCGATGCATCTGCAAAGTGACGCCCAACGCAGATTCTGCACGAGGTGAATCTATTCAGCGAGGTGGTGAAGATCGAAAGAGAACCCATGCTAACCTCCGTCCGAAACCATAACCGATGTTGACAACCTCATCTTTCGTCAGGGTTCCGTCCTCATCGATGAATCGTTCTGGAATGAAGTCAAAGGATTTGGGATATTTCTCTTCGTTATGCGCCATGGCCCTGTAAGGCGTTGTCAGAACAAGTACAACTAACCGAGTTCAGACTAACCAGAGATTCGTCATGATGATAGCGCCTTCCCGAATGTCAGAAATTGCCAATCTAACTCAAGTGGTCCAGACGTGGCCTACCTTTAGGTATATAGTAACCTTGATAGACGTCGCTTTCGACCGTCGTATTGGGGATCGCTGTGGTCGTGAGGTCAGCTTCGAGCTCGAAGAGGATTGTATGACCTACACAGCGGAAGGACTGGATTCCACCTGAGGGTTTCGCGGAGGATTGCATCAATGTACGTTAACGATGGCCTATCTTCGAGCATTGGTATCCTGTCCGTGCCGATAACTGCATCGATCTGAGCCTGGGCCTTCTCTTGAGCATCTGGATGTAACACCATGGCCAGGATGAAAGACATGAGGGCTGAGCTTGACTTTTGGTAATATCAGTTTGTCTGGTCATTTGTCTTTCGCTAGTGGCGGTCACTCGGACTCACAGTTTCCGATGCAGCTGAAGGTCGAAAGGAAATGAGTCAGTGAACGCAGCGACAACGGATGAATCAGGCCCAAAGCGATGATCACCTCCGAATGCAGTAGCCGCAGCCTCTTGCAATGCTTGCATCTCCTCCTTCGGGGTGTTCTCAGCATCTTCTTTGAGTAAGGCATCGAGCACCAAGCCCGGGGTTGTGCTGCCGTTTTCCTTCAGATAAAAGTCAGTGATGGTGCTTGTACTTCTCCGAATCAATCTCACACTGACCTTGCGTTCGATAGCGTCTTTGAAAGGCTGCTCCCGGCAATATATGGCCCACGGTTTCGCAATCTCGCCCTGCTTTTTTAGGCTCATACCGGGGAACCAGGAAGGTAGCTTGAGAACTGCGCAGGGTCACTCAAATTAGCCAAACCTTGATTGAAAGCAGAGTTGGCCTACGGAATGGGAATGTACTGAATAGCATGGCGACCTCGGGGCGTAAAGCGTATACTATGAGCTTCATGCCCCACTCAGCTATTTCCACGAACTTATCATTGCCTGGTGTCGCGTCATAGTCGTAGACAGCTTTCATAATGAGGGATGTTGAGTACCTGAAGAGAACGTTAGCGGCACACTCATCTCTGAGCGAGAGTCCGTGTCATACTCGTGTAGATGTTTATAGTATAGGTGAGGCGACTCGAGAAGTTCGCGCAGTAGCTGTCGAGATTTTTCTCGCTGCATGGGATGAAACCGAGGTATCGAGTCTGCTTTAAACGTCAGATGGAAGAATTTTCTTTGAAGACGCCATAGAGGTCCGTAAGGCAAAAAAGCCATGTTGAATTCCGCTCCAAACCTGCACCGAGTACGTCGGTGACCGACAAGAACGACAGTTTCAGATAAACTCACAGGGGGCTTGTAGCGATGAAAGGTCTGTCCGCGTAGTTGTTTGACCGTTCATCAAGGAGCTCTTTGGCGATCTTTTCTGAGTTGATGACAATGATGTCTTGCTGGAACAACCTCGAGTATACTATGTCTCCTACACTCGTCGAAACAATGAAATGAACGCTCTGGTACGTAGCAAGACGAGAAAAGCTAGCTGGGACACGTACCATATGTTTTCGCCCATTCCGCATAGGTACGCCAAGGTGCAGCCACATTGATCCCTCGAACGTTACCCAGAACAGGCAAGCCTGGCGGACCAGGAGGTAATGGGAATGGTGGGGAGGTCTGCTTTTTCAAAAGGTACCGATAGACGACAGCAACACACAGTACCGCGATAGCGTAGGCATTCCAACTCGGAGAGTACATGTCAGCGTACGAGAAGTCCACTTGGATGATTATGGCGAGGTGGAGGTGTGCGTACGGCTCAAGTTGCCTTCGCGAAGCGCGATCAACTCAGCGCACAGATGCTGGTCTGTGGTGAGAAGTAGAACGAGGCTGGTAGGTCGGTAATGAACATTATTCTTAAAGCGACTATGATGTGCACAGGTGAAAAGAGCGCCCGTGTATCTCATAACGCAACTTAACCTCGACCTTGATTATTTATTAAAACACGTCCTCAGCTGCACCAGCCTGCGCCAACTCACAAACCGACTGGAGAAGACCACCGACCGAGCAACAAACAAGATGGAGAGTTTCCGTATTCAATCCGTCTCGGCCACGGTGCCTGAAGAGACACCAGACCCCATCAAACACAGCACCTTGATATCCCAACTTTCGGCAGCATATCCCTCTTCGCATACCCCCCAAGTCCCTCCCCTCCATTCGACGTAAACGCCCCCCATTCCTTCTCCAACACCAGTGTATCCCCTCCCGAAACCTCGTCCGGACCCGAAGCCGAAATCCCATCCGAGCATGCGGCCTCCACCCCACTCGAATCCGACGATTCCTTCAATACAAGCAGCCCACGCCGATGCAGCTCCTTCACGACATTCATTACCCACGGAGAACACTCTCCAAACGTGTCATTAGCTGGAACGGGTACGGCTTCTGCAGCTGATTTCAATTGGGCCGGAGTTATCGGGTTCGAGTTTGGTGTCTTCGTCTTCGTATTTAGTTCTTCACCCAGACGGCTGTCTACGGTGGATTCAAATAATCCGGGATCACCGTCCACACTGGCATCGGGAATTGGCTTGGGATTGGGATCTCCAATGTGTATCATCAACATCCCAACTAAACCCATTTCTCCCTTGATCCTCTGCCTCCGACACTGATATACCCAGTTCGGACCCGTCGATTCATCGATGCGAATGTGAACGAGGCAGCCGTACTTGCCAGCGATCATGGGGCCCAGATTATCTTGCCCCATATTTGCGCTAGGGCTGGACGAAGGTTTTGTGGACGCAATGACCGTACTAGTGGGATGATCGGGAATGAGCAATCCGACATGAGGAGCACGGGTTTGTGCGAATGCCACTATGTAGAGAGCGTTAGGGGAAATGGTATTATCGGGCGATAGTGGCATCAGCGTCAATGTGCTGTGCGCGACCGTGTGGAATGAAGTAAATTTGGTGGGCTTTCTAGCTCGAGGTCGGTCCCACAATTGTTGGACTGTCCTGTGGGCGCACCAAGAGCGCCCGCGCGGACCATCCATTGGATTCGCCTGCTGGTTCTCGTCAAACCACGGTTACTGTACCATCGCCTTCCCTTTCGAAGCTTCAAACTGTTACCCCGCATTCGCATTTACTTAGACCGGTGAGATCCCATTTAATGCTAAGTGTACGCTACACTGCCAGCAGCCATCACGACTTTCTCAAAATCTGTTGCCAGAGACAAGCCCCGAATAATAGAGGACATTCGGCAGTGCCAGCCCGTTCATCGATGAACCTCTCAGGCACGTATCGACCTCCTTTGAAGGCTGCATGATAAGTCCAACCTCGGTCAACCGGACTGGATCTTTACACGCTGCACATGATGTGGCATAACCTTCTAGTTAGTCACTGTCCCCCTGACCATTCGGCGCTCCTGGACTCCGAGCCTGATTGGTACTGAACACACGTATCAGATATAAACCCTGCCAAAGTTACCTACAGGTCGAAACTTGATGCAAAGCTTAAAGCATTCACTCGCCCGCAAGTTAGAGACTCCACCGCCAGCAGCTCTACGTATGGTCTCTCTTGGTGTATGCACGAAAATACTGTGATCGTCACTTCATTTCCGCGGATGCGCGTAGTATAATGAAAAGTGGTGTAAACAGAGTGTAGTCAGAGCGAATATGGCAACAAGCTCGTGCAAAGCCCGTGTGACGTCTTTTGCCCCTTGGTTCCATCATTCCTCCTTCACCACACATTGTTTCCTACAACTCTCTCAGAATTTTTGCTGGTCTAGGATACCGTCGAGATTTTTGCGAGGCTTTCTGTTGCAAACTGCTAGTTGCGACTCAGGCGACTCTGAGCCATGGGTATTCGCGACCGAGTAGCGGCCGTCCTGGCCTTCAATACGATACCGACAACAGTACTTTTGGTGCTTATTTACGGTGCAATATTCAGCACTGTTCTCGTCACGGATGAGCTCCCGGGAGTTCCCAAGAACACCAGAGGGCTTGACTTGGATCAGGCTTTCCTGGACCTTCATCAGGTAGGCTATTCAGTTGCACTAATGATAGATGCCCGTTCGCTGAAGTTGCATACTCGAGGTGTCTGCACGACCTCACCCTTTCAACTCTCATGCTAACGACCTCGTCCGTGATTATATCCGCGAGCGCCTCGGAGATGTCGCCTCCCAATATCCTCATGTCGAGATTCATGACGACTTTATTTCTAACGCTTCATGGGCTACTGGGCTTCTTTCCACGAAGCCATATGCAGTTTACTATGAAGGAAACAATATCCTCGTTAAAGTAGAAGGTTCTGACCCCAATTACCGCGAATCTGGGGGCTTCCTGCTTTCCGCTCACTATGACTCTGTCTCCACCGCTCCTGGCACAACTGATGACGGAATGGGAGTTGTCACATTGATGCAAATGGTTGAGTGCTTCGCAAAGAACAGGCCGAAGAGGACTGTCATATTCAATATCAACAACGGCGAGGAGGATGGTCTGAATGGAGCTCATGCGTAGGGCTTCGTTTTGTGCCCGGAAGTTATGGACTGATCCGTCTTCTATAGTTTCATGGAACATCCTTGGGCCAATGTCAGTGATGTATTCCTGAATCTTGAGGGCGCTGCTGCAGGAGGGTACGTTATCTCCTTAACCTATTCTACATTATCTCGGCTGATTTTCTCGTCCAGTCGGCCAATGATGTTCCGAGCTACTGCAACTGCTCCTCTGTACTCTTGGACCGGTGATCATGTACCACATCCACACGCCAACGTGCTCTCCGCCGACGGTTTCTCTCGCGGAGTTATCCGTTCCGGAACCGATTACTCGGTCTACGAGCAAGGTGGCCTGCATGGGCTCGACTTCGCGTTCTATAGGGGTCGTAGTCGTTATCACACGAAGTACGACTCCATCCCAGGGATGGAAGGTGGTAGAAAGGCGCTTTGGGCGATGATGGAAGGCACACATGGAGCTAGCGTGGTGCTCGCCAACGATGACGCAATGCACACTCAACCAGCTGGTCAAGCAGATAAACCTGTCTACTTTGATCGTAAGTGCATCAAAACCTTTTTCTACACATCCTTCTGATGCCTCGGTTCAGTATTTGGTGCTGCCTTGGTCATCTTCTCCCTGGAGACGCTGTTAGTTACAAACATCGTCTTGCTAACTGTCGGGCCGATCGTCCTATTACTTCTGGTATACTCGGAACACATCATCCAGCTCAGCAAGCGGATTCGCCATAGGCATCATGCTCATGCCAACGGAGGTCAACGAAACGCCAGTTTTGGCGAACGAACGTTGGCAGTACTGAAGAACATCGCAGCGAGCTTTTGGGGCCCGGCCAAGTTTTGGGTGGCCTTGATTGTGACCGTTGGTTTTCAGGCAGCTTTGATCGCAGGATATGTTAATTTGAACCCTTTCGTGAGTGCACCGTCCTTTGATATTTGGCGATATCTAACCCGAATGGTAGATCATTCACACTCACCCCATGCTCGTACTCACTTCAGCCATGTCCCTGGCCTACCTCACCTCCGTGCTGGTGCTCACCTTCCCTCTCAACAAGCACGGCATCCTCCCCGTGCCAGAACAGCAGAAGCTCTCGATTCTTTTGCAGACGTACATCTTCACCTGGATTCTACTCGTCTTCTCCACAGTCGTGCTGCGCCAAGCCGAAATCGGTAGCACCTACTTTGTCACAGCGTGGAATGCGGTGGTGCTCCTCGGGAGCATCGTGGCTTGCGTCGAGGGGATGACGGGCGCTCGTGGGTTTGAACCAGCATCGGTGACCGAGCCCGAGGGTCAGAGATACGTGAGAGGCATGCGGTACGAAGTTGTTCCAACCGACGACCCTAGCAATGGACAACAAGCACCCAGGATTGTGGAGGATGCCGAGCCCACGGAAATCACTCCACTCGTTCGGCGAGACCGTCCCCTTCCACCCAGGCCGGCGGAAGAAGAACAGGGTGCCATCGGATGGTGGATACTACAACTCCTGCTCGTGGTGCCCCTGCCCGCCATCTTGGTCTTCCATATTGCGATCATGCTGCTCGGTGCGATGAACCAGGCTCTCACAGACGGAAATAGCGCAGTCTCCAGTAAGTAGTTTCTGTTCTTGGTACCCTCGTATCGAAAGGAGTAATGACTTTGTCCGGTGATCTAGCTTACAGCGCCATCTCCATCTTAGCGCTATTCATCATCTTACCCCTGGCTCCATTCAGCATCAACGCCCATCGATTACTCACTTTTATCGTCCTTGCCATTTTTGTGCTATCGACCGTGTATACCTGGGTTGCATTCCCATTCTCACAAGAAGCGCCCCTCAAAGTATATTTTGCCCAGACGGTCGACCTCAATACCTCGGAGACAGGAATCGAACGTGTTGTGACCGCTCTCACCGGACCAAAACAATTCTTGGCTAGCCATATCCTCACGGAACTGCCATCTGCGCTCGGCAAGCCTGTGGAGTGCTACGATGCCCCGGATAAACTTGGTCTGCAGACGTGCACATGGGAAGTCAGTGACGAAATGGTACCCTCACCTGGCGGGAAGAAGCATGTTTCCTCGGCTATTGAGAGGCCATGGGTCTCCTCCTCCGTTGTTAGCATGGGATCTAACAGCGCACGGATCGCTGTCCGGGGCCTCAACACGAGGAGTTGCACTCTCCAATTCGCCAATCGGCGAGTCTCGAAATTCACGGTCATCGGAGATGGGGAGAAGGGGCTTCAAAAAGGCTATGAAATCCCAGAGAAGGGATTGGAGCAGATCCGACTTTGGAGTCGTGACTTTGGGGCCGAGTTCGAGGTGGAAGTTGAGTGGCAGGACGGGGACTCTTCGGACCAAGATGCCAAAGGACGTATTAGCTGTGGTTGGGCTGAGTACGAGAGTGCTACTGTGGGAGGAGGACGGACCGGGGGCAAGATTCCTTCTCTGGAGGAAGTCATACAATTCCTACCCGAGTGGGCGGTGATCTCAAAGTCAAATGCGGCCCTTTTCGACGCAGGAAGATCTTTCTCGATATGATCATAGGGCATGTATGCTGCCACGATATTGTATGATAGCCAAGTCTCACATTTCATCTGAATATTCAAAGCTGAGATATTCTTCACCGTCGGCCAGGAATGTATGGCATCTCATAATAGGGGCTTTAGGGAGCCGAATACGAGGCTAGCTTTGAACGTGGCAACGCCGCAAAGTATCTGATCTGCACCTGTCCGCAAAAATTATTTGCCACTGATCAGGAGAACATGCCCCCATTCACCTTCAATCTGCTAGCTATACTACTGCTCGTGATGCGTGTTGCCTACGGGTGCAGTGCGGATGATGCTGTCGAACAGTGCTACGGCAAAATTCTACCTTCTTTCCCTCCGTCCTCCGACAATAGAACAATACCGTGGGGTCAGCCTTCCATCCAGTTCCCAAATGGGACAACCTGTTGCTCCTCTCTGGACCAAGTCCGAGCCGGCATTGACGATATTGATGGCCAGCTCCTAGAGCTGCTTTCACAAAGGTCGTTAAAACGTTTCCGTTCTTTGACAGCTAGTACTGATCGGCTTGGCTATTTCACACAGAGCGGCATATGTCAGGGAGGCAACAAGATTCAAAGCCACGCTTGACACCGTGGATGTACCTTCCAGAGATCAACAAGTGATTGACGGAGCGGAAGCAAATGCCGCAAGCGTCAACTTGCCGCAAACAATAGCAAGGCAAGTATTTCAAGCCATCATCAACTCGAGTGTCTCATTCGAGTATTGCGTGGTGAGTTTCTGTCGCTCTATGATTGTAATCATTCCTTATGCGCAACGTTCCGGTTCAAGTTTGATGCCTACGATGAAGAGGGATTAGACCCGTACCAGTACCAGTACCAGTGGTACTCTAAAAGTAGGCCAGCAAACCCGGGTCAATGACATAATGCCTTCGTTTCTCTCCAAGTTTGAAAGCGGGACACTCACGGTTCTTGAGATATCTTCCTGCCGCACAAGGCACCCCATCATCATAATTAACGTTCACTGCGGAAGGATTTCCACCCCTCTTCCTCGAACCTGTTCCTTCGGCTCCTTTTATCGCATCCAATCGACCACGAGTCACGGCTCCGTATAATTACTCTGGACGTTGGTGAAGTGATCACACGTTGTGCACATGGTAGTGACATGCTAAAGCTCCCGTTTCTGCCTTCCAACAGAACATGCAATAGTCAATTCTCAGTTTAGGGGATTCGGTAAGTTATCTGCGCCATTCCGTGCTCGATTTTGATGAATCTTCCCCTCGGACAGCAACAGATTCGGCAAATATCTGCGTTATGGGCTATTTTCGTGCCCACAGGACTTGAAAGTAGGACTTCGGCGTTAAAGCTGTGTCTGACTGAGTAGCCCATAAATTAGGAGCCATTCAGGGGAGGTGCACCTACAACTCACCACAATGTTCTCCGCCCTCTACCTCCTCGCATTCGTCCAGTTCTTACACATTGTGGCCCGTGCCACGCCCTTGGCTCGGAGCCTCACGGACAAATGCTATTATGATCCTTTACCATCTATCCCCGTATCAAATGCTAATAGAACGATACCGTGGGGTCAACCAACCATCCAGTATGCAAATGGAACGACGTGCTGTTCGTCGCTCGACGAAGTCCGAGATGCATTGGACACCGTCGATGCGCAGCTGCTCCAATTGCTGTCAACAAGGTATGGTTCACCGGGAGGAGAATGGAGGCCACTTCGCTGATAACATCGCTGGTTGCAGAGCATCGTATGTGAGAGAAGCTACGCGATTCAAAAACACGGAAGCAAGTGTGGATGATCCATCACGCAATCAGCAAGTCATACAAGGGGCTATAGATGGTGCAGCCGCTGTCCATTTACCACAGATAGTGGCAAAGCTGGTGTATGAGAGTATCATCAACGCCAGTATCCTGTTTGAAGATTGCGTCGTACGTCAATCGTTTTCCGATGCCGAGAGGGGTTGCTGATTTAGCGCATAGTTCGATACATATATGGGTTCAAGTTGATTCGTCCGCGGTACCGCACATGAGAGAGTTGCTGTGGGGAGACGTTTTTATTTCAGGAAGAAAGGTTTTATAGAGCGCGACCTGAGAATGCAACTATAAGAGGGTTTCTGTATGTACTTAACTCCTTAGCCACGAGGCACTACACGACATCATATTGTATCATAGCCAGGCTGATTGAGCGGAAACAAACTTGACTATTCGTTGGATGAGCGAAGCATGAGCTGTAGCTCGGGGGAAACCGAATAGGAGACTGGGCCTCATACCTTTCCACCCAACTCTGCGCAAATCGTGAAGGTGAGTCACTGGGTAATACGCAAGAAAGGTTTAGCCCGAGAACCCGTGTTAATGGAGAGTTTTTTAGCATGAAATTCCCGGCCCTTACTTACAATAGCTCCTTCAAAGGTTCAGGGGCTGTAGATAGTAACGAACCCTCATGGCTGGGGATCCTGAAGTGAAGGGTGTGCCGCAAATGCTAGAATTAGAAAGGTTTCAGCACCGTGTGTCGACCAACAATTGGAATTTTCAGGTTCCAGTTCGCCAGGGCAAAACTGTATGCACTATGCAATTTGCCCACGAAGTGCCTCATATGAAGCGCTCTTTGGTCCTCGAACGCACATATGGAGACGATCAAACGGATCAACGGGTTATGTTCGCGGTTCCTGGAATTATCAAAAATGAAAGACGTCCCAGCTGGAGGGTTATCCGAGGACATGCGTCAACTATGAGGAAAACAATTGAGCTTTTGGCTAGTTGTCCGTAGGCTTGGTATGAGCACACGAGCAACCTTTACACGCATCTTCAAACCCTCGTATACTCAGCTCATGATAATGGCAACCAACTAGAATGCAGAACTTCCTCCACGAGATGGTTGGACAAGTTAGGCTAGGGCTGGCTAGGGTCATTTTAAATTAGCGTCCAGTCATTTCCCAAAGTTCCCCAAAGTTCCTCGTTGAAATTTTTGTACCCGCGATATGAATAGGACAAGAATGTAGAATGTTGTGTACCATTGAAGGCTGATCGGGATCCTTTACCCGTACTGATATCTCAGAGTTCGTGAACTTATCAGTGTAGAGGCAGACAGAATCAAGATGTAATTGGTGGCCATCAACGGCTGGGAAAACGACACCCGGTATACGAGCGCCTGTCCCATCATCCATGGGCCCACTGCCGTCATCTCGGGGTGAAACACCGAATCTTGGGTCTCTCGGCCCAAGTCGTCCGTCTTGACTCGATATTCACTCGATATACGAAACGGCACCTATTCAGACTTCGGGTTGCAGCGAGCAAGTGACGCTTGGTCGATATTCGTTACGACCCACCCTATCACGACTCCGATTCCATGCTACGGGCCAACCTTCGAGCTATTGACAAGAATGGTTACTGGAAGAAGCTTACTTTGATCGAGTGCTGGAGGTGCGTCGAGTTCACTGGCATAATTGGTGTCTTCATGTTGATGGTAATGTCGACATCCAGAGCTGGTGGACACTGGCGTCACCATTTAATTCCCGGCTACCAAAGGTCGTATTCCAGTGATGGCACAAATGTGATCGTGCATATCCCTGAATCCAACATATATCGATTCGGGGACTCCAACATTGCCGCACCCGTATTTCAAGGTATTAGCTGGACCGTCAATGAAGGCGAGAATTGGGCCGTCATAGGTAGTGGATCCAATCAAAAAACTGCTCTCCTTCAGGTAGGTGGATCACAGGGATATTAATACAATTTACAATAAGTAGCGATACTAGACATTACGCGGACACCTGAGGATAGCTCCCCCGCCTCCTCCTCCAGGTGGACTGTTCCCATTCCTCTCCAACACGCGAGACTCGCATACTTCCGTTGCTCTGGTATCTTTCGCTCACCGACCTCAGTCAGCGGGAGGGGCTTTCTATGACTATACTGCTCGGTACGGTGCTGTCAGAGAGGAAGACCGCATCACCCTCAGGGAAAGTATGTTTGGAGAATATGATTTCCTGAACCTTCGACCCAAAGGGCAGGTCATAACGAAGACGCCTGACGAACTGGCTGCTGAAAAGATCAAGAAAGATATATTCGAAGATTTGACCGCTAGGCTTGGCTTGACGTCACTGCTGGACTTACCTCTTGTGGCTTTGTCCAACGGGCAGACGCGTCGGGCTCGCATCGTGAAAGCAGTACTCTCGCAACCAGAGCTGCTTCTGCTCGACGAACCTTTAAGTAGGTGATCACTCTCGAGGGCCTGTCGGTAAACTAACGTGGACTTCATAGCCGGCCTCGATGTTAACAACAGACCAACCTTGTTGTCTGTCCTTCAATCCCTGCATGAAGCTCGCAGCCCAAGAATCATCATGGGTTTGAGGATGCAGGACCCTGTTCCGGGGTGGATCACTCATCTTGCCTTGGTCCAAGACGGGAAGGTCCTCACGGGCACCAGAGAGGAAATTCTCTCTGAGCAAGCTGTTCGAAAGGCGAAAGAAGACAAAAAACAGTCGATCATTTCGGGAACTTCTGCGAGGAGGGTATCCGGCGATGGCAAGCCTGTCATCATCTTGAAGAACGTGAATGTCGCGTATAGTGATCGAAAGGTAGGATCTGTGGCCATCCATATTGACGTCATGTTTATTGTCTAAAAGGTGTTGAAATCGATAAACTGGACCATTTGTGAGGGTCAACGGTGGCATCTTCAAGGTGCAAATGGTATGTACTTCGATGATTTCCCCGAGCTTCGGTGCTGATGCGGTCGCCTTCAAGGATCGGGAAAAACGACTCTGTTGTCTGTCGTCACTGGCGACCATCCACAATCATACACTCAACGCGGAGAATCACATCTTGAACTCTTTTCTCGCCCCCGACAAAAAATATCCACTCCTCACCTCCGGTCGTTGATCGGTGTCGTCTCCCCTGAGCTAGCAAATGCTTATCCTAGACGTCCTCAGACCACTGTCTGGGAAGTCATCGGCACTGGCTTTGATGGCGGGTTTGTCCCAGGCGGGAAAAGCGGCGTCGGTATCGGGCTTGAGGGCGAATTGACTGACGATGTCAGACAATGGCGTATCAACCGGGTTCGGGATGTTCTTTCTGGACTTGGCCCGAGCTCCTGGGCGTCCGACGCTGCACAGAGAACCGCAAGCAGCGGGGAACTATCAGAAGTTGACGAGGTGTTCTCGAAACGTGACTTTGTCGATCTTTCAGCTGGAGAACAGAGTATCGTCCTGCTCATGCGTGCGCTTGTCAGTCGCCCCCAGCTCGTGCTTCTGGATGAAGTGTGGAGCGGAATGGACGACGGCATGATTCGGGCTGCAAGGCGCTATCTTCGTGAGGGAGGTGTGGGCCCCGACCAAGCGGTCGTCGTTATTAGCCACTGGGAAGAGGAAGTACCTTGGACAGTCAATGATGGTTTGAGAAGGTTCAAACTGGACGGTGGTAACGGAAGCGAGATATAAGCCTGGCGATGGCCTCCATGGATAGAATGCAACGAATCGTTGGGCATCCTAGATATATATCCTTATCCGTTTGGAATCACTATTGCGACTGGGTTCAGCGAGACAACAATCACATCGTCGAGATGAAGCGTACGTAGTGATGAACAATGGCATAACAATGTATATGAGAGGGCGTACAGAGAGCGAGTGAAAAGGGACGAGGCGGTCAATCAAACGATCTGGTATGAGTACAAACAAAGATGTGGGGCAGTACAACGTATGACAGGCATTTACAACGTTCAATGGGAGTAGGAATTTACAAATTGGATTTCCTCAAGAACTCGCTTACCAGGGCATATCGGAGACGGTGCCCCATCCGCTCGTAGACGACTTCGGGGCATTCTTAGCGCCCCATCCACTTGCAGACGACCTAGAGGCGCTGGGAGCGCGGCCCCCCCGTTTAGAGCCCACGACGGAGAAACCGTCATCGCCACCAGCAGCACTGGCAGCCTCCACCTGATCTGCCCAGCTTGAAGAAGCCTTCGTCTGGGGTGGTTTCTTCTGCTGAGGTTGCTTCTTGTTTCTCGGGGCATCGGCCTTCTTGGCTGGCTGAGCAGATGTACCCCAAGGATCGTAACTAGCCTCGGACATGCCCCAGCTGACGCTAGAGGCACTTTCCGAGGCTAAGTTCGCCGTGACCGCAGCGGCATTGGGTTCGTCGTCGTCCGAGTTTCCCCATCCCACAGGCTCAGTGTGCACCGCCTCTCTCTGCTCGATGGCATCGGCGGAAACGATAGCACGAGGTGCGCCGCGCCAGTTAGTCTTAACGGGTGCGCCAGGACCGCGGAACGCATTGTTCTGAGCAGGCTTGGGTGGAGTGGAACCGGTCCCCCTAGCGCCTTTGTCGGCGGGGCGACCTTTGCCTTTCCTGCCCTTATTCTTTTTGTTAGCGGCATCCTTTTCTCTCTCCTCGGCTTCTTTGGCCCTCTTGGCTAAGCGAACCTGCTTGGCGTACTCGGCACAAATGCCCTTCTTGCAAATAATTCCGTGCGCGTTGCACAAGAGGGGCTTCTCGGGTTCCTTTTCCTGGTTCCAAAGCGATTCTGCATCCGGTGCGACGTCGTCCCAGTGAGATGCAGTGGCATCCCATGTTGGGTTACCCATCGAACCGTCCCAAGCGCCAGGCGCGACAGAGTCCAGCTCTGCAAGGTCACTATCATCGTTTTCTCTGATCTTCATCCCATAGAACTCCTCTTCCATGGTCTCCGAAAACTGAACGTGGACTTTGTAAGGGTCATCACTGCTTTCCGTGCGCGTAGCTGGCGATTCAGAGTCGGGGCTAGATGCGGAAGCACCGATTGACCCCCAGCTGATAGCGCTCGAGATTGTGGCGCGATCAGGCACCGAGGGGACGCTGCCTTTATCGGAGACTGGGACCACGCGATCGGCAGGAACTGCAAGGCCAGGTGGGTGGAGGGGGGTGGAGACCGCGCTGTTGCCCCAGGCACTCTTGGCGGGGAGACCCGGGGGAGCCGCGGGAGGTTGGTTGATAGGTGCTGCAGGTGAAATCGCGCGTGCTGCTGGAGTATTATGTCCTGAGGCCGATGGGGACTCTTCCCAGTTGACGACGACGGGAGCAGGCGAGTTGATAGACCTCTGTCCGTTACGCCCTGTCAAGAAAAGACAAGTTCAGAATACATAGAGAAGAGTTGACCTGACAAGTTTACTTACAAACGTTGGTCGACTTGACTGTGACTGGCCCGCCACCAATGGCTGGCATCCTCACTCCAGTAGCGGGCCCCTGGGGAATATTCACCGTCTTTTTGACACTTCCGTTCGTTGTAGAGTTGGCCTTAGTTGAGGCAGTTTGAACCTTGGGCGCCCCCTTGCTCCAGGCTACATTGGTTTTGGCAGCAGTGGCAGCGGGGGTAAGTGAGCGACCACCTTGTTTTTTGTTGATCCACGCAGCGGACCCAACGACTGTGTACGGGTGATGCATCAGGTTCATCTGCCAAGTCGTCGCGAAATAGTAGAATTCTCACCAGGCTGGGGAGCAGCAATCACCTCAGGAGGAGGGGGTTTGACAGCGCCTGGAAGAGGTCTGCATATGGGATGGTTCGTCTGATCCTCGACGGGCACGTCACAAAAATGAGTTGCTGGGTAGGGCCACGCGATGAGACTGCAAGGAGCGTCAGTACAAATCACGTTTCAAATTGAGTTGACGGAAATGGCAGGTGTTGATCGAAGTGATTGGTTGGTAAAAGCAGCATTGAACGATGACCTCACCTATTGTTCGGAGACCAGGTCTTGAACCATGCCTCTTCGACATAAATGCGCTTCCAGCCTGCGTGGAAAGTCAGTAATCATATTCGAAAACCATGCGCTACCGGTAACTGCAAGCCTTGCGTGTACCGCGTGGCGCCGCGTCGCTGGCCACACGAGGCAGAAAATGTCCAGAAGGACGCCTTGATATCATCGGTAACAAGGCACGGAAACACAACTGCATCACAGACATCGAAGAAGGCCTAACACGCAAACTGGATACACAATTACACAAACTCCACTTACCGTTCTTCTGGACTATCCTTCCAGTATTATAGGCGCAATAGAAAACTTGCGTTGCCCTTTCTTTTTCCTCTTTGGTGGGATTGCGAAGGATCTCGGACCAGCGATGTTCTCCAAGAATACGATCGAAATGCTGATAGTCTCTGTTGATTTCGATGATCACCATATCGCGTGCCTGTCGAACAGCAGGGCAAGATCATCAGCCACCTTACTTGACCAACCACTTCCCGAACCGCCAGTGGCCTCCACTCCACCAACACACCAGACTAAGCTTTCAGACTCACACTTGGCTTGTGAAAGACAGCGAAAAAGGCGTCCTTATCGATGCAACATGCCACCCAGCGAGCGAAATCCTGCCTATCCTTCGGTAACTCCATATTGCAGTACCCATTGATAGCGTAAGGGTGTACGACGGTTAGATACCGCGGTTCGTCGTCACCTGGAGGGGGAGTGGGTATACGTTTGGGCATAATTGTATGGTGGTATGAGCGAGAGTTGTTCGATGATGAACACGAGGCTTGGGTGCTGGTTTTGCGTGATTCTGTTTGGTGGTTTTAAACGTGCTGGAATGCTATAATCCCGATCGAGGGTTGCTGGTTGTTGGAGCAATGTTGGAGGCTGTCTAGGCCCTGCTGGGGTATCCACGAGATTCCTTCGAGTTCTTGTAGCCACTAACAAAAGATATCGACAAGCGCCGGGAAGAAGGTGCAGGAACGTGCGCAGTCGTGTCCCTGGCGGCTTGTTCTCGAAAAGTCTGAATCTAAGCAAGCGCGGCATCTTTCTCACTGCACAGTGATTACAAGTTGACAAGCGCTCAGTACAAGGGTTGTTAAGACATCGCTGAGTCTTGTGAAAGTTGTGATTCTTGTCTTTCAGCGAGTGTCTTGAGCCTTGACGGTATCAAAAGGGTATCACGATGGTCTTTGGGAGCAACTGAAGCTTTGGTAGAGGTGTGGCGTTGCAGCCTCGTTCGCGTAAGTTATTTAATGAATGACTTCGGCTGTCAATCTGCCTGATTGCTTTTCCTCGATCAATGATGGTCTCTTGATCTGCTCGTGCGATGCAGACCTTCGTTGACGGAAGGCCCGTACCTCTATCGTTCAGATCTGAAATCGCCTCAAGTACCTCTTTAGTGGTCAGCTTGGACTGCAGTGACTCTGCTCGATCACCATCGACCCGGGGTGAGCTGGTGGCGCGCATGCCTGTCTAGTATCGTGGTTGTGTATCCCGGGACAATCACAAGCCTGGTTTCGCTTGTGTTATCTAGTGGCGGGCTGTCACGAAGTCGAACAAGCCCTCGTCGCAGAGTCCAACTGTGCCCAGAGCAACGTCGCTGTGGGACGTACGGCACTAGTGGGTGCGCATTCCCTCGAAGACTTTTCGTTTCCATGCTTGTAGCCTTCCAAAACCCGTCTCCGGTTGTAATGCACCAGTCCTTTTGTCAAATTCTCGCGCGCTCGGCACCCCAGGCAACGCCCCCATTTCTGAGCCTTCAAGGCAGATATCAATCCAGTTTAATCAGAGAGAAACGGCACTCACCCAGGACAGCCCACTGACTCAAACCACCCCGCAGTGTTGTGGGCTTCTATCTAATCGGAGGAGTGTGCAGGGGCGACTCAAGTATGGTCACTAATCGTTTTAGGTCCGTGAAGTTGACCATCTTCCCCGTTTTGCACTCAGAACACCTTGGTCATCACAACGGATTTTTGAGATGTTCTGAACTGGTCTAAACGTTGAACGAAACAAAATCCAGGTCAATCCAGAACCCTGGAGGGCTCCGGAATTTGGTTTGTTCGATGTTTCGACCGTCGGAAATATTTCAAAATCCGTTGTGCCTGTGAACCCTTACCTTGCACCTGGTCGTGCGCCCACAGCGAAAGGAAACTGGACCTCCACACGGAGCAATACGCACTCAGATGCCATATATAAACGGTCTTCTTCTCATAGATTGAACTGAGGCCGTTCCTCTTGCTGTATGATTGCCACCGATTGGACAGCAAATCGCGGCCTCGTGTTCACAATGATAACGATGTGGGCGTAGTTGTGTTTTGGTGAACAAGGAGTTCCCAGGGATGATCAGCACTGATCGAAAAGGGGTACGTGAATTGGATATATAAACCTGACCAAGCAATAACAACAGCCAGCTGCGGCTTGCCAACTCCCACTACCATCTGCCTATCATGAACTTCAAAGCTCTCGCTGCGCTGACTCTCGCTGCCTCTGCTGCCCCGCTGACCATGGCAGGCCCCCTCGCTTATGCTGCCTGTCAAACAGGTGCGTTTTTGCTTCGTATCCAGCCATGTTTGTGCTCTGCAGTCACTGACCTTGATCATCGTCGATGATCAGGCTGTAACGTATTAGCGGTTGCTTGCTATGCCGGCGCGGGGTTCACCTTCGGAGTGACCATCGTTGCTGTTCCCCCTGCCATCATGGCATGCAACGCTGGCTTGGGCACTTGCATGGCTGCGTGCGCCACAGTTGCCCTCTTTGCTCCCACACCTTGAAGGGCCTATGACTTCGCATCGTGATGGTGGTAAGTGCTCATCCTCGTCAATCTGGTGCAACCCAGGTGCACTGACTCGACTGGGCTTACGACAGCAGTCCCCTCAATCATTTCCCTTTTCTGTATATCGGGTCCATTTCTTCAAGTGCCGGTCATTCTGGCACTGCAGTCTGTTGTTTGTCTCGAAAGTTTAAGACAACATGTAATAACATGCTACTCATTGGCCATGATTTTCCGTAGTAGGTACAGGTCGCTGAGGTTGATTGTGTTTCTCTTAGTTACCTCACTATTTTTGTGTTCCGCAATTCATTTACTGAAGCACGAGGGCCCATCTTGATTCTTACCAGCGCGAAGAACAGCCTAAGTGACTGAGTGACCGGCAACACCTACCGGAGTCTAGTGGTCAGTAAGCTCAAGTAGGCGAAGGAACATCAAGAGAGAGAAAGGCACTTTTCCAACTCAGCGGCATGCATGCCGTGCAGCCGAAGAGCAAAGGTTGATCGGCGGTGGCACATCGCTCCCATTTGTGGGCCCGGGAATAGTGTCTCACAGCTTCTCTTCATACCGAGACCACGTAGCTTGCTAGCCTAGATCCGCTGCCTAAACGAGAGAGCGACTTCGTCAACCAACCCGCATCGCAAGCCGACAGAGAAGAAACCATCTTCGGCAGCACAAGTACAGTCACCGGTTGCCCAGCGCTGGAGCTGAAATGACGGTAAGACTATTGTCGTTGCCGTGTTACCCGGCTTGAAGTACTTAAGAAGCCTTGGAATTTGTGTCGAACAGGCTGATTCACAGCAGTGTCAGGCAGAAGGTGCGTCGTGTGCACAAACTCATCGAGATTGACACCAATACCTATTCCCGGCGCGCTCTATATATCCCTCATCCCGGTTTCCGCGTCTCCAGCCTGCGCATTGCAAAGTTGCTTATCTTCCAACACTTACAGTCCAGAAAAGTGCGACGAGTACGTGCGAAGATTGTACACGTGTTGCTCAGAGATGTACAAAAGAGAAGGTGGCACTGGCAATGCAGAGTCCACCGCCTGTCCCGTGCAGAGCGCAGTTGAGCGCTGGTTGAAGAGACATTCTGTCAGTCAAGTTTAAATATTAAGGACCAGTGACTGTGTTTGATGTGAGTGGGCGGTGGAACAGGCTTTCGCGCTCATGAGTTTCGCGGTCGAAGTGCCAATTAGACTTGAAACGCTCTGGAGACTAATATATTATCATGTATTCTCAAACATACGGTGGCAATTTTGAGCTGCTGTGCCGGCGCCATTACGCTCAGTTTCAGGGTTCAAATCGATTTAATCGAGGTTCGGTCTTATTGGCTCTTCTTGGTCGATGCTTGTCAAAAAACCTATGTCGAATTATAAGTACTGAGAGATTGGCCATGCAGTAGGGCAAATTTGCAATGCTAGAAGAACGAGGGGGACATGCATGGGCATCAGAACCCGCAACATGAAAAAGTAGCCTTAGGCTCCCTGTCCATGCAAGTCCCAGTAACAACATTGCGCAGCGCCCCGCACAGCATGTCTGAATCTCTCGTCACTTTATCCACCCTTCTCCGCACGGCGCACAGCCCGGTCATGGGCCTCCGTCGCGCCCGGGTTAGAAATGAATAAGCGATAAAGTACATCTTTTCGTTAAACTTTCATCCTGCGCAGTGCGTTTGAGAGCCTTCTGGAGACTGGGATACTCCTTGGCCCTTTGTTTTTCTGACAATGCCTGTGGTTGTGGTCACAGTTACTTCTGCGGTCACCGTGACCCCCACGAGCACACCTACTTCCTCTGGTGGTTCTTCATTAAATCCAGGAACGATCGCAGGAATAGTCATTGGGGCTCTTCTTGGTTTTTCGCTCCTTGCTGGACTTGTGATCTATCTTCTTCATAGACGAAGTCGTGGCCAATTCACGAAAGTTCCAAATCCTCCTCATGACCGGAGTATGTCCAGGGGTCTAGGGAGCACTCCCGGTATTCCTGGAAAAAGAAGTATACCCAGTGTGCGGGAGAGGCCATGGTTTGGTCACCCACAACAGCCTTCCGTATCACTCGAACCACTGTTGTCTTCCGTACAGTGGCCAGCGCACACTTCTCCCCAAGCACGCTCCCCAGATTCAGCACCTCGTCGTTCAGATTCTCTGTCTCCCGGGCTTCGTGCACTACCGGAAGTCCCAGCTGCGAACGACGGTCGATATAGCTTATATGACGATGGATTTGATCCATATACAGAGATCGGCCACGTAGTCGCTTCCGGGACTGTGGCTCATCGGGGCCAAGCCTCCATTCTTAGCATCCCACCCGCTCGTAAACCCGAGGCTGCTGTATCCAGACGCACGCACGCAATCTCATACGACCTCTCTGCGAATTCCCGGATTCCATCTGACCACCAGCCCGCCCGTACCAGCCCCCGCCCGGTCACGATAGGGACATACGACCCAGATTCACAGGCTGAGGCTTCCAGTTCAGCGCAATCACGTCCGAGTTTTTTCCTCAATCGGATTCTGAAGTCACGCGCAGATGCATCTGAGCCTCTTTCCCCAGCATCCCAGCATTCGCTGGATTATACGCAGAGTCGCTCTACAACCATGGACTCCTCATACGATCGAGCTGATGCGGCCAAATCACTAGCTGACGCAGAGCAAGCTGCTCTGGCGGCTCTCCGAGATGCCGAGCAGGCAGCCCAAAGAGGTCAGGAAGGTGGAGGCTCTGAAGGCTCTGAAGACGAAGAACCGGATAGCCCTGCCTCTGAGTATTCACAGCTCTCTGCGCCCATTGACCATGCAGCGCTGCTCTCTTCGGGATCACCCTTCGCTCGCCAAGCAAGTACCCGTTCACTCGGCCGACGAAAGTCATCTCGGCGACGCGCACGCACGCCTGCACTGCCTGTTGAGCTCCCTCCTGTTGCCGAGTTACCAGATACTCCCAGAACCTACACCTTATCTGCCTCACGACCTGCATCAACGGTTGCACATTCATCGCTAGAGGTTGCGATATCGCACGGGAAACATTCTCGTCCGTCCTCCTTAGCGCTCGATCAACCCGCTTCGTTCCCCCTGCTCACCTCTACCGCATTTGGAAAGAGCAGCTCGGCGTCTGCAAGTTCTGTTTCATCGAATGCAGGCTGGGGCTCGAATTCGAGTGATCGGGCCTCACGTTACCCATCCCTTGCGCCTTCGAGCATCGCTATGTCTTCGGGGTCACACCCTCATTCAGAGGGAGGCACAGACTGGCACCATCTACCTCCGGGTCTTGCCGCTCTGAAAAACCTTCAAGCAGAGCCCCTACGTAATCCGCATTCACCCGTCGAATCACCAGTGCCCCCTTTCCCTTCAGATATCTCTCTTCCTTTAGAAATCCCCAAACCGGAGAAGCGGGCACACCTTCGTGAGGGCACAGCTAGTTCCTTGCCCGAGGTTGAGAGGAGGGCAGTGACTCAAGGCGGTATTGCTAGTATCGACGTTGCACTGTGATGGACCTGGACAACCAACGAACTTGATAACTTTATGATATTTATCTACTGATGATACGCATCTGGACGCTTTATACCTTTGCAGTAGCACACTCAATCTCCGTAAATATGTTACTCCTCTCGATATTGGACAGTCTCAAGTAGCTCATAACACTCCCTTGTTGATGCTGTACAGCGAATCTGGTGAATAAAAGACGTGTTCAGCAATGCGAAACACTGCGTCCTCGCAGCACGAAGGCAAACAAGTATGATGACTCACTTAGAGAAATCCTTTCTTGATCCAGTAGTCCACCCAAGAGTGGACCTCTGGGCACCCAGGAGCTCGGAAACCAGCGACCGACTCACTGACGCGCTGCGACTTCACTGTGCTGAAACCCGTACCCCCACCCATCTCCTGCTTGTCTGCAGGGAGGCGAGGGTCCGGTCCACCTAGGGCTAAAAGCCGAAGAAACTCCAACAATTTGATGGCAGGCTGAAACGTATTCAGCGCCTCTCGAGAGATCGATATATTTGACGTACCACCGCATCCAGATCATTCGGGGATGCGCCTTCTGCCCTCTTTGCTACGAGCTCGATCCACTCTCCGAACGGCACCAGCTTGAGCCCATCAGGCTTGAGTTCCTTTCGTTTGACGAGGTAGTCCCTCAAAGCGCGGACGATGTCGTTCCAGGTCGCAGGTCGCGGGTTCACAATGTTAAGTGCTTGAGGAGGCACCTCCTTGGCAAACGCAACATCAACGACAGCCGAAGCTACTTCATGCGCTGGCATCCAAGACGCAGTCTACGTAAAGATCAGTTCTGTCAACGAATAGGCGCGTCTCAAACAAAGTCTGACTTACCCCGCTCGCTTTCGGGAGCGCTCCTAGAGCTAGACTGGACTTGACGATGATCGGTACCCAGTCTGTAGTGGCCCAATATCCGTTCGGACCACCACAGATCTGTCCGATGCGCAGGGACGTTCCAGAAAGGCCACTGACACTCAATATCTACATATTCAGAAGCGTCAGCTGGTGGATTGTCACTTGGAGAGAGGTACGCACTCTTTCGCAAACGTATTTACTCTCCCCATACCCTGATCCCACAGCGACTGACGCATCTAACTGCACCTCTTCTGGGAAGGGTCCGTTTGTTTTATCCCACCCCTGGGCTGCGCCGATCGACGACGTGAAGATGAAGATGATTCTCTCCTTTGCCGCTGAGCTCAATGCAAGGTCGATCAAGTTTCGCGTCCCGCGTATATTGGGCTCAAAGGGAGCCAGGGACAAGTTGAAGTCGAGGCGATATGCGTTGTGAATGATTGTTGTGACCGACTTCCGCAACTGGAAATTCAGTTGGCATTATTACCGAGTCAGTAGAGATTAGCTGCAAGATATTACCTCCTCATGTATCTCGGGGTTGAGACCACAGTTCTTCTGTGAGATATCGGCCTCCACAAACTCGAGTTTCTTCGACTTCAAAAGCTCCACAGGCAATTCCTTGTCAGCGAAGGACTTCCTCTGGCGTTCCTCAGTTGTCGATGTTTGGGAATGACGGTTCACGGCATAGGTTCGTACAACCGCCGTGTGCTCAATGAGTTTGGCAAGCATATACGAACCAAGGCCACCTGTAGTTCCGGTCATGAGGACAACGCTTCGCGCCGTCGGCTTGCGTAGCGCGTCCGTGACGACAGCTCCCTCGTATTTACCAGGTAAGCCGGTAACATATTTGTCAATCATAGCCTCGATGATGGCCACTGATTGAGCCCGCTGATCCCCGGCGCTGGGGGCCTCATGCTGTGAGGCGAGAGCTGCTACCTTCGTGGCAAGGGCGTCGATTGTGGGGTTCTCGAATATGATGTTCTGGGAGATCCGGGCAGCGGCACTTTTGGTCTCGCCAGACGTCGAGTTTCGGAACGCACTGATGATGCGATTACGGAGATATGTTGCACTCAAACTAGGAAAAATGTTAGCGCGGGTTTAATAGAGGGAGGTTCGCGAACTCGCCTATCAAAGCCTTGTGAGAACAAGTCCTCTCCTGAATCGAGTTCAGCACCTCGGATCATCTGGGCTTGTTCCAACAGCCAGTCCTTCAAAACCTGGCCCGAAAATTCAGTAGGCGGGGAGACGTTGCCACCAGAGCTGTTTCTGACAAACTCATATCTGCGTCAGGTTTGAGGTCAGTAATCTACCGACGAGTATCGCAGCAGGGCGCACAAAGCATTGATTTCGTCGTCATAGAGTTTCAGCGTAGCTTTCCTTTGAACAGTGCCTTTCCCAGCTATCGACATCGGTTTGTCCTTGCGAGTGAGTAAGATCATCTCTTTAAAAACTCGGCTGAATGCAGGTGATATGCTGGTGGCCTCTTCTACCAGGGGCCTGGTGCATAGCCAATGAACGTCTCGACCTCGTGAACAGCTGTACGGAGAAGCTTACCATATATTGTTTCGGAAAGCTGCCACTGCCTTCTCGTCGTTGACATCTATGGCGTGCTCGGAGCGGGGCTCAATCAAAATACCAACTTGATCGCGTTCGCGACCAAACATAACTGCGTTCTCCACTAACTCGCTGGAGCGTACGATGTTCTCCATAGGCGCAGGCACCGTTTTCTCTCCAGAAGACAGGATGATGACATCATCCGTACGACCAACGCTGTCAGAATAAGAAATCAGAATCGCTAAAGGGACGAATGAACGGAGGGTAACTTCGCATTTTCCACAAGTTGGGTTTGGTTGGGTGTTTGACGAATACATCGGATGTCGCATATCCCCTGATATCAGGCAAGTTTTCGACAGCCACTAGGTGATTGTCGGTCGACTTTGGTAGAGAATGAGCTTTGCGTCGCAACTAGATGGGTAAAACTCACCAAAAATTGGCATTCGTATGTACCGTCGCCCTGGGGCACCCATCTTATAGGAACGTCTTCGGCAAAACGCATCCATAGCCAGTCGCCGTCTTCCAGATCCTCTCTGCGCGGATACGGGGTAGGAGCCCCAAATTCAGAGCCACCGTACTGAGTTCCGACCCTAACACCCTCAGCATGCAATGCGTTGCCAATCTTCTCCGGCAATGGACCACCGCCGTAGACCTATCATGCCAAAATTTAAACTCAGTTCACCTTATACTGTGGATATGGACTTACGACGAAGTCCAGTTTCTTCAATTCTTCTACTGCCTCAGGCGAATCGGCCATCTGCTCCAATATGGAGGGAACGATCATTAACATATTGCAACGGTTTTTTCGTAGATGCTCTGCAATATTGTTGGATGTGGGGATGATTGGCGGCGTTTGTGGGTCTTCCATTGCCGTCGGGGGATAGACCGCGGTGGTCACCAAGCACGCGATAGGGACGTACAACTGAACGCCGACGCCAAGAAGGTGAAACCCAGGCAGCGACATCCCGGCCATTCGCTTGGGCGCAGCGGTGTCGCGGTAACTAATAAACCCAGCTAAAGCGGATGTGAAGTCAGTTTTGCGACAAAAGATGACCACTTCGCCCTCACGTTGGCGCAACCAATGGATCTGCATCTTGTAGGTGTAACCGATGGGCTTCGGAAATCCCGTACTGCCCGAGGAGTGGATGTATAGTGCTTGGCTGTCGGGATCCAGGGGCGTCTTAGGCTCAGGGTAAGGCTCGAAGGGATCTGATTGCGACTCCCTACCCAGCTTCGGATATATATCCGCGAGGCGAGGCAATTCCTCAAAAACGAGTTCGGGGCTACGCAACTGTTGCTTGATGCCCTCGAGCAGCTGATGATTGGCATAATTTTGGGTCAGAATTCTGCGGCTCCTCGTTTTTTCCATCATATCAACAACGCCAGCAGGAGAGTTCCTCGGAGAGACCAGGAACGGCTATGTAGCAGTCAGTAAATGTGAGGAGCGCTGACCTGAAACAAAACTCACGACAACACCTGCAATTATCGCCCCAGGTACGATAGCTTGATAAAGAAGCGTGTCGGCATTCGCTATGATCATGACCACTTCGCCCTCTTGACCACGGCGTTGGGGTCTCAGAGCCTGGCCTGCTCGGTGAGCGGCACGACCAAACTCGAGGAACGAGATATCTGTCTTGGTGTCGTCCTTGCCCACGTACGTGAACATAGGAAACTTGGGATTCTTCTTCATATGAAAGTCAATCAAGTCTGGGAATAAAAGGGAGCCATCCAGGGGAGGATACTCCCATTTCGTAGCAGAATTAGTTGTGGGCATCGTATTGTGTCTGTAAAAACAGGGGCTCAAAGAGAATGTACAAGATGGGATTCAAGAACAACGGTAGGTTCTTATACGATGGGGATTCCCGAAACCCATGGATATGTTTTTTGTTTTTTTTTCTGTCTGTCTGAGTTGATTTGAGTCCGCGCGATGTATAGGTGGCGCTATACCAAGGATTATCGATTAGTCACGGGGGTGGGGACAGGAGTTCTAGCTTGCGGTAGGTGGCCTCACTGGCTCGCTGGAAGCGCAACTAAGGTGACGATGCTTTTCAGAGGACAGTCTCGGTGAGCTTGGCTGCGTAGGATGACCGAGCGGAACAACGCGAATAAGGCATGTAATTACTAGGTCGGTAGCATGCGTTGAAGTCGTTATTCGGAGTCTGACTACTGCATCGCAGCCTGATCACTTGCGACCGAACGGGTGATTAAGTCTTTGCAAGCAATTTGCAAAGGCTCTTCCCGGTGAGGTGTACTAACCGGTGGATTTTCCTTCCACCCTCCTCCTTAAATCACCACAGGGGCGACAGAGAGTCAGCATAATTTCAATTTGAGGGAGCAGCTTGGGCAGCCTCACCATTTCGAGATCTAGTGCGCCGCCGACAGTTACCTCTCCTTCGCTCTTGTTTTCGAATTCGAGTCACTAAACAGTTTTCAAAGTCGCTCGGTGCTCGCGCACGCCAATTTCGAAGGTCCGACACCCACGGTGACAGACGGTGACGCAGCAAGGACAGGACCTCGTATAGAAGACACTCAAGCCGTTGACGGGAATATAAGGCACAGACTCGGACCTACACCAAACCGTGCTGGCAAAGGTGGGCAGCTAGTAATAGCAGATACACATCGAGTGTTGAAGGCAACCATCATTCGTGTCGATACAATTGCAGTCTATACTTAAAGTGAGTAGTGTGAGGCCTCGAGGGGGATGGCTCGGAATTCGATTCATCGGAAGTAACTTTGATGCCACAAAAATCCCCGCTCCAACTCCCAGACAAGCGCTCAGACCAACCCCGAGCCAGCAAACCACCATCAGCACAGGCATTGTCATAATTGGAACGACAAATTAAGTTTCAAAAAGCAAGGACAGACTGAGATTATTGTGATATGCTCAAAAGTATACAGTAATGGATATGATGAAACGAAAGACCAATGAATTAACGCCAATGAACACTGAACCAACAAAAAAAACCAGCAAAAAACAAGATGCTGACAAGACTATCTATACGAAGGTGGTGGTTGAATGGAATTATGACGAGTAGAAGGAGGGAGACTATCTCCTCCAGAGGGTGGTACAGTCCAACCGAAACGCTCCGCCAACCCTTCAATGATTCTATCCAGATCGGGGCTGCGAGGAGATCCGCCTGTGTCGGTACTTGGAGCACTAGGAACAGAAGAACTTGGGGATTGAGGTGGTAACGGAAGCGGACGAGGGCCCGATTGCTGGGAAATCGGGGAAATCGGGGAAGTCGTCCCTGAGGGCTCGACAGATGTAACGCTTGGCTGAATGTTGTGGAGACTGCCGTAGGGGGTTTTCTTGATCGAAGTCACTGGGTAGTTGCCCTCTGAATTTGGTGGAAGAGGAGAGTATGGTGCAGGAGCCGTGAATTCCTCAATGCTGTATTCTTCTCCCACCTTCGGACGCCGACGGCGGAAATAATAGATGGCACCGATGATCACGACGATAAGGACAACTCCCCCAACAACTCCGCCAATCAGCGCGGCATTGCTCGAATGCGATGTGCTCGAGGGAGCGGGAGCCGTACTCGGCGGTGCAGCTACTGAAGTAGAAGTTGAAGAAGCAGTTGTTGATGAAGTCGCAGGCTCCAAATTCCTTAAACCATCATTACATGAGCGACACTCGACAATGGTTCGTGTCATCATAACTTACGGACAAAAGGTTACCAGGAGGCTCGCCTGTGGATTTCAATTACTTTGCAATTCTTTCGAGTATAAACTGGCTCGAAACTCACCCCGGGCATTGAGCACGTCACAATGCCAGAATCTTCGGAGGGATCCCTGATTGCATTGACACAATTTGACGAAAGACCTGTAGATGTCAGCAACGCAATCTAGTACGAGGCTTGAGCCTACACTCACAAGACACGCCTGCGCCATCGCAACCACTCCAGAAGCTTTAGAGGTGGTCAGTCATACTCTAGGAAATCCCAAGCATGCACACATACGTGAAGCCTACTGGGACATTAAATATGTGGCTGAGGGGACAAGGACGAAGCTCAGCGTCATCGGAGGCTAGTAAGGTAGTTGGCTCACGTGGGTATTAGATCGACTACCACTACCGAGATCGTGTCGTTCATTGTGATATCCACTGTCGTACAATTTCCGCCATTTGGTCCGCAATATCCTGGGTGGCAGTTTCAGTCCGTCTTCAGGGTCAAAAAACGGAATAATAACCTGTGTTCAAGAACGCTCCTGCTTGCACTGTTCCGTTGGTGTAGCTCTGCGATCCAGTGGCCAATGTGATACTCGGAATCTGGTCCAAAGTTGGCTGTGGAGACGCAGATCTTGTCTAAATAGGTTCATCCACGGGTACGAAACTGCCTACCACACCAAAGCCACAGCTATTTTTGCGCCGAGGGATGGGATCATCAGCTTCGCTCGCATCTGAACAAGAGTCCGGGACTCACTTGTTGGTCATGTTGACGGTATGGGTCGTCATTTTGGGGTGAGGACTTCAACTTCAAGCTGTGTGGAGTGGTTGTCTCGTAGCTCCAGAATCTTGCTCGTGGGGGGAAACGAGTTAAAGGAATGAGAGTACACAGAACTTCGGATATCGGGCAGGGCAGGCAATCCACGGACGTTATTCAGGCTGGGCGCTGTTTGCGTCCCTAGATTCCGTGATCAAGCAACACCAAGTTGCCAGTTACCTCTCAGACGTGTTCTGGTCAATACGAGGCACCTGCACGTCTACTGCCGACAGGAAGAACCTAGAAGTAACTCCCGTGAGTCTCCGTAGTCGATTGGTGTGCTTTCTAAGAGGTCTTGTACCAATCGAGCGCATGGCGGCTGAGTGGAGGTCGTGATACGTTGTGCTCGGAGTGTTTATTACGAAAGCCATAAAGCAACAAACCCAGCAAGGCACCAGATCAACGGTGTTGGCGTCATGTTTGCCACCATCTCCGCTGAAGTCCGCTCCATCATGATTTACCTCCGTGGGAACTCCCATCGACTAAGGTAATCGTCTTGCGGATTTGACGAACGTTTTACAGAAAGTCGGAAAGCTTGCTCTCGACTTTTGGGCTTCCAAAAGATGAACCCCAATATGCGGAAGCGCGCTTGGTAGCTCCTTGTGTTCAAGGACGCTAACCCGACGTATCTCGGAGATATCGAGTCTAACTCGACCCGCTGGGAGCACTGTGCACTTATAATCGGGGAAGTTCACTTCCTTGAACCCCATCAACGTTCCTCACAGTCCGTCATAGGGCAGGTGCGACCCAACGCGTAACCGTCCCGGAATCATCCATCCAGTCGAGTGTCGGATGTCTTGAGGTTCTTGCACGGTGTCGCAGACATAAGTAATCGCGAATACCAAAGTCGTTTGGTGTTCGAAGTACTCTGGGCCTCATTATGGGCCGACGGATGCTCGACGGGTCTTGGACTCGCGATGACTCTGGTGGAGATTGGTATCACTCACAAAATCGGTTTGGTTTTGCATGATTGACCATCCCTCTTAAGGACTGCGTGTCGCATGTCAGTGGACGTGGCGATGCCATCCTATATATGCACTTCCAACATGCTTCTCCATGCTATACCGAATAACACAGTACCTATCTTCTTTTCTTAAGAGTCTGGTGACGCAACCTGACCAAAGGCAAGACCTCTTACGCTGTGCCAAATTTGTGGGTATTTCCTAACGTCTCACTTTTCACCTCCCATCCTAATTCTACAGGGAGCGTCGGGGGGGGGGTCCCATTTGCAACATAAAAAAGTCTGTCTTACCGTCCTTCCGATCTGTTTTCGCGTCCACTCTTGCTCGTCCACAGCGGTCCCCTCGATCTTCGGAGGTTTAGCACCCGTTTGCCGGGGACCATCCTGATCGGGTGATCTCAACCTAAACTTCGGTGGAGAAGTTGAGTTAATGACCCCTTTAGGAGGGTACAGAAATCGCCCCTGTTGAACTTCACTGCGAGAAGTCGTGGAATTGAAAACTGGCGAAGCACAGGATACCAAAAGGTCTGAAGCAAACAGAGGCGACGCCTGGGTGTAGATCAGGTTTGGGTGGCTTGAGGACTCTTGGATCCATGGACTCGGAAGAATCCCTAGAAAACGCTTGGCGGAGGCTACCCAGCCGTCCCCACGATAACTTCCAACGACATGCCCGGTAGGTGATCAGAGGAACCTCGCTACTTTGCTGCAGGCATGGGCCTTCCGTCGCGAGATCGTGAAGATAACCCCCACACCGCGTGAATGCGAGTGCTCGATGATGGCGTTGCCGGGCATCGTATTCCAGAGCAGTAAACTCTACCCGCGGTGGATAGGTTGCGGATTTGTCAGCCCAATACGTATTGTCAGCCAAGGGTTAGGCTATAGACCAA
Source organism: Hydnomerulius pinastri MD-312 (assembly GCA_000827185.1). NCBI lineage: Eukaryota > Fungi > Basidiomycota > Agaricomycetes > Boletales > Leucogyrophana > Leucogyrophana pinastri. The sequence continues at coordinate 924,320 of KN839842.1, read as the reverse complement.
GTCGCACCGTCATGTAGCGCCCAGCAGCGATACTGCGACAGCCACGTCGCTTCATTCGACGATAAACACGAAGCTTATCGCAGACGACTCTCTCGCCTCTTCGGTCTAAGGGATACAAGGACTGGGTGTCGCAGACCGCAGAGGTGAACAACGACGGCATGCATCTGATCATATATGTTTGCACCGCATAAGATGGCCAGAGGTGGACCGTATCAACTGCTGAAAGAGAAAATCTAGGGGAAGATACGGATGAGTATGCATTGCGCGGTCTTTTCTTATGGATTCCGCACACTATCTATACACCATGTCCACGCTCTCTCTTCTCCAAGACGCGCTCGGACTGCCCGAGTCCCCAAACGGTGAGAGAGCATAGTGCCTGGCGCGCAGGTGCTGGGAGCAAATTTCTTCGTCAGCTTCGCGTGATATATCGTGACATATTGCCAGTAGTTGCAAAACAGAGCTCAGGGGGGCCGCCTTCCGCAAAACTTCCCCAGCCTGTCCAAGTCTAAGGTCAGAGGACCATCTCGAAATGAAAGCTATGATTAGATCGCTCTTCTTCGCCTAAAGCTCCGAAACGCTACCATGATTCACTGGTGCAGCGCCGTTCGAGATGGTTACTTGAATTAGTGTTATGGTCTCGTAGATACATCCTCTCGGACCTTGCGATCTCCCCCTCTTGCGTTGGGCTCGGACCGCGATGGGTGGGGAATACGCCGGAACAGCAGCAAGCGGCAGCAGGAGGAAGATTCCGGACCGGCCGGCTTTCGGACCGCAAACCACAATTGACGAGGATGGGAGTGTATAAGAGCCCCAGAATTCGTTCGGGCACGGTCTTTCAAGGACCTTTCATCGATCTTCATATCTCCACCTCTTACACACATACCTCAGCATGTCTCTCGGAAAAGTTATCCCCCTCAACACCGGAGCGACGATCCCTCAGATTGGTCTCGGAACGTGGCTCTCCAAGCCTCAGGAGGTCGAGAATGCCGTATGTGATCGTTATCAACGTCGTACCCTTTGCAGAAGCTGAAGATCGTGCTCTTCGCATCCGAACTGGTCCTACAGGTCGAGATCGCAGTCCGCAATGGATATCGCCACCTTGACCTGGCAATGATCTACCAAAACCAGGACGAGGTCGGCCGTGCACTTAAGAAAGTGATCCCGTCGGTCGTCACCCGCGAACAACTCTTTATCACCTCGAAGCTCTGGAACTCGTCACATCAGCCCCAGGTTGCTGAGGCTGAGCTTGATGAGACCCTCAAGCAGCTTGGCTTGACCTACCTTGATCTTTACCGTGCGTTCCTTTGTTACCGAGAGAGTACCATTCATTAATGGCATCGCAGTCGTCCACTGGCCCGCGGCTTTCGTTCCCGGAAACGGTCTTGTACCAACGAAGCCTGGGAACGACGGAGAAGCGCACCTTGACACCGAAACCTCTCTGGCAGAGACCTGGAGAGCTATGATCAAGCTGAGGGACACTGGCAAGGTACATTGTCATACGTTCCAGCGCAATTCCTGAAGCTCACCGGCAACCCCTATTTCAGGTCAAGGCCATTGGTGTCTCCAACTTCACGATCACCCAAATCCAGGGCATAATAGATGCCACCGGTGTCGTCCCTGTACGTTTTTCTTCCCAGTGTCTACATTTTTGGCTTTCATGCTAAATTCAACGTCGACGAAGGCTGCCAACCAAATTGAAGCCCACCCTCTTCTTCCTCAAGACGACCTCGTGGCATACTGCAAGGAGAAGAACATCCACATCACTGCTTACAGCCCTCTCGGCAACAACTGTATGTCTTCTGTGCGGGGATTCTATGACTAGCTGCTGATATCCTGCGTCAACTTCTTTCCTTGCAGTGATCGGCATTCCCATGCTCACTGAGAACGCTGCTGTCCAGGGTGTTGCTGCTAAGCTCGGCGCCACTCCCGCTCAAGTCCTTGTTGCGTGGGGCGCATACCGCGGATACTCCGTTATCCCCAAGAGTGTCCAAGAGAGTACGTCGA
>KN839842.1:889557-921350 GCA_000827185.1 Hydnomerulius pinastri MD-312 | reverse complement strand
AACTGATCCGAAATACGAGACGCGAACGGTTGCGCACCTTGGATGTATAAGTTATACCAACTCCCAGAAACGTAGTATGATGAGATTGAGTATGATCTCACCCATCTAGAACAGACCTGTGTTCATCAGATTTATTTTCGACTTCGAGCTCGAAATGCAAGAGGAGAGCAGTGGCTTTCTTGGATCGCGTGGAGATATCTTTCATTTCGGAAAGTACCTGCAACTCCAAGCCTCCAACACAATTCATATGCCGGCGTAAGTGCTGCGGTTCAACCGGAGAATGGAGAGCACCGCGCACAACGGAGGTCGATGAATGTTGAGCGGGTGCCTTAGTTCGGGGGGTTGGAGCGCACGTACTTGGCTCATACGCCGAGTTACCGTGATCGATCCGACCGGTGGAGATGAAGATGGAGCTTGGGAGACCCGGATCACAGGAAAGTGCCGTCAGCTCGCAGATATCCGAGGGCTCTATGGATTGGAGCCAATCATGTTCGAAGGTTTTTGCAACGGTCGGGGGTGACTAGCAGCACGTGAAGGCACTCGGCTTATGACACGAGGATGAAACCGGTTATCTTAGCTTGCTTGAATTGAGAGCCAAGAGCGGAAAAAGATATCAGATTGATGCTAAGCGTAACTTCATCGGGTAGTTTTGTGAAAGAATGAGAGTTGGAGAAAAGTTGGAGCAGTCTGAGGCCGACGACGATATCGAAGGTCGCGGACGGGATTTCTAATTATCTCAAGATGGCTGAGATCATTGTCGAGGTGGAAACTTACTACAATGTCGATAAGTTCCATTTATCATGATTTAAATTCTAACGTTGGATCAGCTGGCCATGGATAACCTTGGATAACTCGAAACATGAACTTACAGTAAGCAAGGCGCTGAGAACGAAAATCAACAAGTGAACGATGGTCGTGCTCCGAATTTAAACGATAGCACTGGGTTGCGGAGAGCCGGAGACTCTTACAGAGTTCCATGCAGTCTTGATTCCTGACATGGACCTAACAGCTTGCCAGTGGGTGCACCCGCCAAAGGCTGTTAGTGACTCAGTGATACCAACAGCCGCGGTTTGGGGGCTAGTGAATGGTAATGTTTATGTTTAGCTCGCTCGGGTCCATATCTCTTAAATTTAAGTTTTCGTGAATTATGACAACTGCCAGTTTGTCACATATATATAGCGTCTCTACATTAATTACGTTCTTCCAGGTGAAAATTGACAATGGCGCCAAGGCCCAAGGGGGAGGTTTGACTGTGCCTTACGGAAAGTCCGCTGGTTTGCTTTGCGGGGAAGGTTTCCACAAATAAGACTACTAGGATCATCCATATATATATACACAGGTCGCAGGCCATCTCGCCTCTGATTTTAACGTTTCCTTACTGTGATCCTTCTTCTTATCTTGCTTTCTCGTTTTTGAGCATCTGGTCGTCTGCCATGGCCGGCGGTTCGCCCACTGCGTTCCTGCTCTGGTCCATTTTGTCATGCTTGGTGAGCGTGTGCTACACCCTCCATATAGATCAGATTTCTCATGCAAACATGTGTTCACCATGTGCAGTTCTTTTGCTTCCTTATATTTCATCTGTGGAACTACGATAGATTCAAGTGCTTGAGATGGAACCAGTCTGGGCGGCAGCCTGGCGCGTTCAAGCGTTTCATGAGTGTAAGGTCACCTCACTCATAGATGTGAATTCACCTGAAGATTTTTGGCCTAGTACACTTACATAGCAACGCTGGTTTTGCTCGTCATCTTCGGAATTGCGTTCACCACTCTGAAATTCAGAGAAGGTGAGGTCTCGTCTACGAATGAAATCTGTAGGTTTGCCTGACTTCACTCAAAGGCTACGTTGTTACACCAACTGGTGAAAGTGAGCTGCTCTCTTTCATCATCCCGAGTGGTATCTGATGTCATTTGCCAGTGACACCCACACCTTTGGAATACTTTCATCCCAGCCACAAGAAATGGGTACTACCGCTGCTTTTCGCGCTCAGTGCTGCCTGGGCATGTGAATTGTGAGGGTTCTTATTGGGATCTGGTTTCTGTCTGCGAGTTTCGCTGATTTCGCTCAGGATCACCCACCTCGAAGGCAAGAGCTTTATAGGAGGGTTTCTGCGATCCGCTAACTTCGATTGACTATGCAGAACTGACTTTTTGGCTTTTCCTACAAAATCAAGGTCCTACCACAAGGCTCTGGTTCGAGAGCTGGGAGTTCAAACTCTGGCTATGGGGTACCTGTTATCACCCTTGGTTGCAATTCTGATTCGCTGATGTGGCGGTCTTAATCAATCAGGCACAGTGGTCGCCATGCTCGGAATGCCGCTAACGACTCTCGTATCACGGAGAGAACTCGACTTGGTAATCACCCGTTTGCTTACTTTACCGCAACGTCCGACGGAGTACTCACGGTAACTCTCCAGTGCCTGGCGTGGATATTTCTGGTCGGTTCCTCGGCATCAACGTCGACTTCCTTGGGCTTCCTCTATGTCCTTTCGAGATTTCCAGCCTTCATTCGTCGCGTCAAAGATGACGGCGCAGAGCCGAACATAGTCCTTCGTCTCGCATTGTTCTTTCAACTGAATGTGAGTGAATAGTTGTTCGTTCGGTTATAACAAGCTGGTAAGCTGAAACTGCTGGTCTAGTGCGGTCGTATTGTTTTTCGATTTCTGTATTCCATCCCCCTGTTTGTATTAGCCCTCGACGGGGTTCAAGGGCCTCACGCAATAAACAATAGCCCGCATGTATCCATTACTCGATTCTCGCGCGAGGTACTAACTTTTAATGTTAATTTAATTAAGGTTTTGGCCAGGTAGGTATCTGAAGTTGCTATAGACTGCGGATTGTTCAACAGTTATCAGATTTCCTATTGATGCTTGGGGGCCTCGGCTCTTTTGTATCGTCTGCCATCACTCTACTTGTACGTCACTTCCGCCCTCATTTGATTTCACTGCCCAACTTTGCTCCAGGTCTTCTTCCCCCGGTCCCTTACCCAAGAGCTTGGTTACACTACCACCACTCTCAATCCCCCTGGGGCCGTGAAATCACCTGCAACGGGTTCTATAGACATCCATCGACCACGCGCAAGTTTCCATGGACGTACCGGCTCCCCCAAAAATCCAGCCTTAGCTCTCGTTCGCACACCCTCTGCTCATCGGTCGGAAGATTCTCGACACGACGCATCGCCCGAATATGAATCAGAGGATCCAGGTAACACAACACAACCCCATTCGCTCGATGGCCACGTACGCATGCGAGTATGGGAGTCTCATGGTGCTGAAACACCTCGGTCTGGAGAAGCGCGTTACCCCGAGTCATATGTCTTTGACCAACGTTCAAGGAGCCTCGTGAGATCACAATCGGAGGGTCATGGGACTGGTTTGGATCCCTATGTAGGTCCTTCTCTGATTTACGATTACTTCCGGGCTCACAATGGACAAGGTCCGAGGGTTTCGGTCACCGATAGGTGAGCGCAAAGAGATAAGCTTTATTTCCCCAGTTAACCGCCTTTTTCAGATATCTTTGACGCTGAAGCTGAACATGACTTGCTTGAACGATGATACTGTCCAATTGCTGTCCTTCCTTATTCCTTCTCCCGTTCTCCCTCGCCTCGCCACCTCGGTCGTCGGATTCACAGCTTACTACCATGCATTATTTCAACTTGTCGCTCTCACCCGTCATAACCCATTTGAGCACCTAATATACCTTATCTACGACGTACCTATACCCATGGCGTCGATGGGAACGCATTAGCATTGATCTTCATACCCCGTATACTGTATTCCATCTACAACTTCTCTATACGAATCGTTTGTATGAATACGAACTGTGATTGCCGTCGAACCTTTCCGCGGAACCCTCATCTGTACCTAGACAGTTGAAGCCTAGAAAGACATTAGTCACTCGAAATCTGTGAATGCTTGCCGCATGACTCGATCCAGCCGCAAAACTTCTTAAAGCCAGGTATTTCATTTTTCTAGTTTGAGTATCCTCAAACAGCTTACATGACACATTCCTTCATTCACTCCGCTCCTAGCCATTAGCTCGCAGCAGCTTAAGTGCCCACCCAACCCCCGCCATCTCCGGCTTAGGTACCCGTTCGACAGGGTCCACCAAACGCTCCTTCTCCTTCTCCTGCATCCTGATTGCCCAGGAATCTACAGGAGCTGGCTCGTCGGTGCTTCTGGGATTCTTCCATATCTCCTCGACAGCATCACGCAACTCTTTGTCAAAGGCACTAAACTCCTTCTGTAGCGCGACGCCTTCTGAGCGGTGCTCTTTCGAGAAGTGTAGGAGATGAGGCAGCAGCTTCTTGACTTCACCTACGAGGAACATCATCTTCCAAAGACACATAACGGATTCTTATGTAGGGCTTACCTTGGGTTGCCGCACACCTCGTGACTAGTTTTGTTATTGACCTGAGGAGATACTCTTCTTCATCCACAGTACCTTTCCGTCCTGATCCAACCTTTCGTTCCATTTTCCGCTTGGTCTTGGAGCTGCGCCTGCGAAAAGAATCAGACCTCGAGTCGCATGAAGGAGGGTTCTGCTCACTTGGATGCCTTCGACGTGACGGATGCCGCTACGGTGTACCTCGTAAACGCGGTGGGGGCCATCGAGATGTCCGTCATCACATCAACATTGTGCAAATTGGTATCTTCGGTACCATAGAAGGCATCTTGGTGCCATCGACTCAATCAATACTTAAGCGGTTCTTTGGGAGAAACGTACCTGGTTCCTCCACTTTTTTGATGCGCAGCTCCTTGAGACGAGCAACCTGTTTTTGAAGTTGCTCCCGCATCTCATTTATGTCTTCAGCAAGCTGAGACCGATTTTCAAAGGCTCCAGGCAGAATCACATCTTCGAGGAGTTCTGGTTTTGAGTGCAGAGATACCTATTTCGCATCACATGAGTGAAAGATCATCCGAGGTGTCGAAGAGACTCACGATTCTCCGCGCCTCCGAGAACTCGTTACCTTGGACTAGCGCTGCAACTCCTTGGCGAACATCTCCCGCGTAATCCACGAAGACGCGTGCAGCTTCTGCATAACGCTTCTTCGATAACAGCTCTTCTGTTGGAAAGATGAGTTTGTTGCTTCCAAAGCGAGACCTAAAGGACGGACCGGTGATGCGATAAGCAATTTCTTTGACCTCCTCTTCAGGAATATTCTCCTTTGCGGAAAGTGCAAAGAGTTCTTGCCATTCCAGTGCTCGCTCATGTGCTACCATCGCATTTCGGAAGTCAGATGCTTCGACGAACACTGATATCATCGTTGTAAGCTTGGCTTTCATGTAGGCGGAAATTTCGTACCGAGAGCTGCCTGCGTGTATTCGCGCCGATCAAATAGCCAGCTACCGTAGGCATTTAGAACGGCCTTTCCCCTTTTCATTTAGATCTTCTTTCAGGCCGAGGATTAAAGGACTGACCTGATGTTGCTCCGTGCCTTGCCAGATAACAAGACCTTCTTCGTATAGCTGATGACGTTCAAGGTAGTCAAGCGCTTCTTGGAAGTAGTCAGGCCCTGATGAGTCTGTGAGCACCTGGTAAAATCCGGTATTTAGCTACATTGCCCGACCTGCAAGGTGTAGGTTTGATAGTGCTTTTGTGTGCCTTCGGAGGTGATCATCAATCTTGAAGCGCTGATAGAACTGCGGGAGAGCTCTGAGTTCCCGGAGGAAAGGAAGATACTCTCTTGGGTCCTGGAGCGGTGTTAGATTGGTAGAACAATAATTTCGTCGGGCTAGACGAGACCGACTTTTTGCGCATGTTGGGCGACCATCAGCACGAGAGAGAAATCATACATCCCGAGGGCGGTATCGAAGAGCTTATCGGCATCCACGAGGAAAATGATGTACTTCACCGCGTCCTCTACCAGGTCCGGCTGCGAATCTACGAAGTGCAAATCAAGTTAGAAATTGGATCTCACATAAGGCTCAAGGTTGCTGTTTACCTCGTAGATGAAGCAGCATTGCAAGTCCCGCCTCGTGATCCGGTGGCGATTTCACCACGTATGCAGTAAGGATGGAGTTGACGTACTTGCTGAGGTCCTTGTTTTCGAGCTCCCGACGAACAGCGTCGCATACATTGGTGATGGCTTCTGGGGTTAGTTGACTCCGTCTATTTCCAGAATTAGTATCGCCAAGTTAACCAGATAGCATGAGAGATAAGCTGACCCAACATTAGTTAGGAATAAATTAATATAATCGACACCCTGGACTTGATCAACAAACGCAGAGACACCCGCCATGAATGCGTCTTGATTGTGCTGTACGATGATTCCTAGATCGATGCGATGCTTTCGACATGCCAAAAACGCCTTCTGCCATCGCCCTCTGTAGCATATATTTGAGGATAACGAGTTTCGACGCCAGATCTGAGGACATACGCATCAAGGTCCTTCTTCACAACTTCCATGACCAATGGCCGAGGGTTTATAGTCTCCAAATTTCCACGGGGCATCTGTAGCACCAAGCTCATCGTGTTGGGCACGACAGTGACAATTCTTGATCCACGCTCGACACGACGCTTCTCCCAAGTATCGGAAGAGAGCTGCGTCGGTGTCTTGCTGTGGTCATCTACTGGCGGGGCTTCGTCTTCTAATTCAACTTTGGCATTCAGACGTTCGGCCAGCGTCCCTACAGGAACAAACTGGGCTTCATGCGCCGTACTTGTGAAGACCACAAAGCCTGATGCGACGGTAAAAGAGTTGGCGTTAGCGGCGAGCTGTATAGGCCTTGAACCGGGGGCCACGCAGGAAAGTTTCCCTGAGCTGGAAAGCCCGATAAATAGGCGAGTTCCCTGAACCAGGGAGCATGTAGTCCAAAAACAGTACTCAGGAAGTGCACAAGGAGGCGAAACTATATCCTGATCGTGATTCACTAAACCTGAAATGTAAGTACTTTGCGAGGTGATACGTCCTACAGATACGAACCTTCGAAGATTTCCCCATCAGGAGCCTGCCAGAATGGTGTGAGGTAGTCATAGCTTGCGACAAGACGGCCATTTTGCCCTGGCATTTTGACGGTCCAGCTCTCCTCACTCGTCGGACTATGTTCACTTGCAGACGCAAACCGTATTGCGCGGACGTCCGACTGGTCGACACCTCCCTCTGCAGAACCGAGGATAACCACCCTCACAATTCTGTTTTCATCGTCATCAAGCACAGACACGGTAACTTGCCTCCAGAAATTGTGCTCGGTGCCCAGATCAGCGGTCCAAATGAGAGAAGGGTCCATTACTTTCTCTTTCCCCGGTCCCAGTCTCGTATGCAATGACCAGACGGCAACGCGACCATGCTCCCAGACAGCCGCGACGAGATCGCCCGAAGCCGAAAGCGATATGTGAGCTGGAGTACATTTCCACGATGAGGTCTGGTTGGAAGGAGAAGATGTTGAACTGTCGGCAGCAGCACATGATGCAGACATCAAAAGTTGACAGGAGGACATGGGAGGAGGGACGTTCTGCGTGCGGAAAGGCGTGAGGAGAACTTGATCTGTCGAAAGACGATATGAGTTGTGAACGACGATTGATAAGTGATGATTGACCTCCGTCGACAACACCTACGGAACCTGTGTCGTTAGCACCGGCGCATGTCTCCCATACAAAGGCCCGGGTGATGAGCTGCACTGTACAATGAGATGGTGAATGTCAGCACCAGAAAGTACGAGTCAGGTCGATTCACATATACTCACAGGAAGTCGCCATTACCAATTGCAATGCAGCTTCAGGGTGCCATGCAACGCTTGTGAAATGAGCGCCATCTGGCGCGTGGACCTCTTGCTTGAGGTACCTGCATTTGAAAGAAGAAAGCGTCAGCATGTAGAAGGCGGTTAAGTCCGGAAGTTTTGTTACCAATGATAGTTTCCTGTCGTCCATAATTGCACCACATCTCCTTCCAACTGTTCGACCCATACCGCGAGGACAGATGAGTCCGGTGACCAAAGAAGGTCTTTAACTTTATATTGCGATCTATCGCCCTCAAGAGGACGTCGTAGACTGAATTCGCCGTGGCGAAGGCCATTTCGCTCGAAGAAGACAACGTCGTGTTTGCCGCTTTTGCGGGTATTATTAGGCCCTGACCGAACCTCTTTGTGGGTGGAAGCGATCAAGCCGCCGTTGGGTCTCCACGCAGCACTTGCTTCCAAACCCAATACGGTTTCGGAGGTCGACTGCAAGCGGCCTTCGTGTGAGTATACCCTGATCACGCGTCGCGAAGATGGCGTCGACGATCGTGCGGAAACAGCGAAGTACGCGCCATCCCCACGCCATGTGACGCGCGGTCGGCCGTCGTCGTCAGAATTCTCCTCCTTGTCGCTTGCTTGCTCTGCGGGAGCTTTGAGATGGGCCCTTCCAATAGATCCGTGGAACTGGGTCTCCTTGGAACCCCAGCCAACATTGATTGGAGCGTCTACACGATCGACACGTCATAATTGGCACCCAGACAGTTCGAGAAAGCAGTCTTGCCTTCTCCAAACTCGCTGGTCTCCAAAGGAACCTCCGAGAGAACATCAAATGTCGAGGTCATCAGAATAACATTTTGGTCTACAATCATGGATTCATTTAGATCAACAGTACCAGTGAAGGTCACCGCATACCGGTGACTAAGGTTAGCAGCGAGTCATCAGGACTCCAGGCTGCAGCTGTGATGCCTGGCTCTACAGTACCCTGGACATCGGCATCGCCCTGGGAAGGTACATGGCTGTGAGCATGCCGTTCCGAGTGGGTTTTGAAATACTCCATACCACGAAACTTCCAGAGTCATCAAGCTCCCATACCACAATATCTCCAGCGAAAGTTACCAGCGCAAGTTGACTTGACTCTGCAAGCACCCTAAGACTCACTATTCGAGGATTGGACGTGGCATACGATCCACAGAACATAACTGAGGAGCCGTCGGCAGTACGAGAGATGCTTCCTGAAGTTCTCCAGACGAGAATCTCTCCTCCAGTGGATTCTGTCGCGGCGAAAGTGACATCCCGATCGACGTCGAAGGCGGTCGAACTGAGAGCGGCCGAAACCTCCTCCGACGTCGGGTTTGAAAATAGTATCACATCCTCCGTCTTGATACTGGAGACTTGAATCGCAGACGGTACTAAATTTCGCATTGAGGACGATGATGGTCAAACATGATCAGCACTTTCGATCAGTCTCGCAAGTCCAAGTGAATCAAACCCTAACCCTAGACTGGTTCTTCTGAGTCTTCCTGGCAGTGAGTCGTGACACAACTTGAAGTCGGTCTACGCATCGCCGCCGCCAATAACCCAGTGCTCGCGTTGCAAAAAGTTTCATGGCACCCTCACGAACAAAGCGGACATCAGACTCCACGTCAGGAGCAGGTCCTTCCAAAGGACGATCTCAAAAACAGAAACATCACCCGTACGCCAGCAAACCGCGACATAGCACCCAGGAGGATGCCCTCCCTGGTGTCCAGAAACTCAAAGCAGCGCTTCGTCAAACAAAAAGGCTACTTGCGAAGGAAAATCTAGCAGCAAATGTGCGGGTGGAAACAGAAAGACGGATGAAGGCCCTGGAGGCTGATCTCGCCAAAGCCGAGGAGACACGGAAGGAGCGCAACTTTGCTGTAAAATATCATCGAGTGAAGTTCTTTGGTAAGTACTCTACAAGAGAAATATCGCTTTCCTGACAAACGTTCTTGTACCATCAAGAGCGTCAGAAATTGGTTCGAAAAATAAACCAAACGAAGCGAAGTCTGGCAACCTTCGAAGGCAAGGAGAAGAAGAAGCTTGAAACAACTCTGAATGATCTAAGGGTGGATCTGAACTATATCATGGTACTTCAGATGCAAGTTCAGCGGGAAACGCTACTGATGTTCACTCTCAGCACTATCCCAAGACTAAGAAATATGTTTCTCTATTTCCGCCCGAAGTGCGTCAGTCAGATGCTCCGTCTACACCGGCAGCAGCCATATCCGATGACAACGATGAACGGTCGAAAGTGCGAGCAATGATACGCGAACGGATGGAACGCGGAGAGCTCGGCACGGAGCCTGAAAATGACCTTGGAAAATCTGAGCACGACAGCGCTCCTTCAAGATCTAACATGAAAGGAACAGCAACAGTACCACCTAAGAAGTCGTTGAAGCAAATCGATGATGTTGCAGGGGATGACTTCTTTGGAAATGATGATGATGATGAAGACTCACAGCAGAGCGAAGATTCTGATGCGGACTCTGGATAAGGTAGACCTATGTCTACGCCTACCATACTTACTTTATACATCGCTGTCAAATCTCATTGATGTACTTTGTTTAGCAACGCTTCCAGTATCGGGTTACCCCCTAGCCTAGCCACCTCCTCACGGATCTGCTTCTCAAGAGACCGCATCACATTCAGTGTATAGTCAAAAGAATGTGTCGTGTCCTTCAGGTATGCAATTGCTTTGTGTTTGAGCGTCGGTGTCTTCGGTCGCTGCTTCAATATATCTAAAATAGAATGAGTGCTGGTCAGAGGGTCAGGGGAAAGAATCAAGAGACTTGCCCATAATCTCCGTGCTTTCGGGACTTTCGCGGATGCCGTGGATAACAGGGAATGAAAACTTCCCCTCTGATATATCGTCCGCGAGACCTTTGGTGTCCGTATACTTGGGAAATGAATTATAAGTATCCGTAGATTGATACCTCCCCTGGCAACTGACCTCCTTGCTGTATAAGTTCATATAGTCATCTCGAATCTGAGAATATATGCCAATGAGGTCCGTTAGAGGGACATAGTTCCTGCGTCCAAAAAGTCAGCGTTCCGCGTGCGCCTGCCAGGTGCCCTGAATCACGTACACGGTTGTATTTGTAGTCGCATACGCCATCAAGATCTTTACAGAGAGACGCAAGACCCCGCTCGCCTCTGTTACTCGAGCAATTGAGCAGCATGAACCAACACAGCTGGTGTGAGCTTACTGCCCAAGGCCATGCCGATGTACTCTTCTTCTGTCGGGCACGTGTGGGAATCCCGCCAGAGGATATCTAGCCCCTGACCACGATGCAGATGCATGACCTCCTCTGCAAATCGAAGAAGTAAGATTACATCGCAAGAAGGAGGATATTGAAGTTACCGTTCCAGATGAGGTCTAAATCCTCGGGTTTGAGGACACGGTCGGTGGAATCTGTTCCCTCGACATTTTGGCTACCGGAAGACCGCAAAGATTCCCTAAGGTCCCGGTATGCTAGATAGTACACGTAGTTTGCACAGTTTATGGTCTGAGGGATACCGTATACTTTGTGTGCAACTTTGCGTGGATAACGTTGAGCTTCTATTCCGCGGCGGAGGCGCGGGACTAAGCAGTTGACACACCTGGCTTGCCCCTTCGCAGTTCTGAATCGTCTTCAATGTCATCAATCCTTGAGAGAAAGTTTATCGGACTACAGCCATAACACGTCGAGCGGGAGCACGTACATAATGCTAGCATTGTGCGCCATATCGATGACACGAGTTATAGCTTCGAGCTGCGCTTTTGGAACTTTGAGCCAAATGTTGAATGCCGCAATTAACATTCCACGAATATTTTTGCCAGGACTTGAAGCTATGTATGTGAAGGGCTCGAGCAGTACCTGAGGTGCCTATTGTGGAACCCAACGGATGCTAGCGACAGACTTAGGAACCTACTTTTTCGCGTTCGGGGGACCACCAGGTGGCTGGTTTCTCGATAGTCGAGAGGAAGTTATCATAACTCGACAAGGGCATTCTGGAGAGACAGATCAACAACGAACTGTTTGATTTAACCTAGGGATGATTCAGCTTGCACGATTAATGGGATTGTGATACCTTTGACCAAGCTTCGAGGAAGGTACCGCTGGCATTGCCGCGACACACCAAAATAGATTGCGCTAGTTCGTGATTGGCCCAGGTGCCATCATCGCTATCGAAGGTGAGAGCTCTCAGGCTGATTCATTGAGATGTTGCTCATGACGGAGATGGCTGATGGGCACGCCGGACCCGTCATCATGGGTTGTGTGGTATGAAGCACAGCTGTGCCCCCCAGTAAGTGAGTGGCACAGAATATGTCACGATATAGACTCATTGAAGCAATGTACTAGCACTCGCGTGACAAAGACTTATACAATCCATGCTCGATGATGGTACAATATGCAATCGGGTTGGTGTCATACACCCTATTCATCACCGGTCAAACGCGGGTCCTCAGGCTTTCCCCGGGGCTTCTGGACATTCTCGCAGGCCCGCGCACTCGTCAACCCGGAGCCTATCTAGGATCATCTCCAGGATGGGATTTCCTCCCAATTGCATGACCTCGGCACGTGCCTGTCTTTCCAAGGAGCGCAACACACTGAGTGTGTAGTCAAACGAGCGTGTCGAATCCCTGAGGTATGAGATGGTGTGATGTTTAAGGGTTGGGCTCTTGGGTCTTTTCTGGAGGACGCCTGCAGAGTAGATGAGCAATAGGTTGCGGTGTGAGATGCGATCCATCATACTTAGAATTTGTCTGTTGTCGGGTTGCTCCCTAATTCCATGGACAATGGGGAACGAAAATTTGCCCTCCGAAAGGTCCTCGGCGAACCCCTTACCTTCTGCATACTGAATGAATGTGGCGCTGAAGTGAGTAATTGGTTGCTGGTGCGGAGAAACTACGGACCACATTGCTCTGCAGGTTCATGTAATCATCTCGAATCTGAAACCAGATGCCGATCAGATCTACCAGCGGAATGTAGTTCCTGGGAAGATGTCATACACGAGACTTAGTAACCCAGAGAGGCGACTTACACATCCTTGTTTGTGGTGGCACACTCCATCATCAGCCTTATCACGATACGCAAGAGTCCACCGGTCTCTGAATTCCCAATCAGCATGGAAAGTACGAGAGGTGTACCACAAGTACTCACTATCTTTCACCATGTCTATGTATTCTTCTTCTGAGGGACATTGCAGACTGTCACGCCAGAGTATTTCCCGGCCCTGTCCGCGGTGAAGGGCAAGCAACTCCTCTAGTACTAAAGTTACGGAGAAACTCAGTCAGGATACAAAGAGAGGCTCACCATTCAGAATATGGGTGAAACGTTGTTCGGAATACGACTGCCTCGAGAACTGACCCTCATTGGAAGAGAGGCAGAACTGTTCGGGGTGGTACATCTTGGAGACTTCCTGATATGCGAGGAAGTAAACATAATTCGCGGTATTGATGGTTTGTGGTATGCCGTATATCCTATGCGCCACTAGTTCCGAACATGAAGACCGACCCAATGTCTAACAGATGTGTCGTACCTGGCTTTCCTCTCCTCAGCTCAGAGTCGTCCTCGATATCATCCACTCTGTGTTTTAAGTGGAAAAACATGAGTAGCAGCGACGAAGATAGCAGGAGGGACGGCTTACAAAAGACTCGCATTGTGAAGCAGGCCTACGACGCGAGTGATCAGTTCAAGTTGATCCGGTGGTACTTGAAGCCACTCGTTGAATGCCGCTATCAGCTGACTACGAATCTCCTTGCTCGGGCTGGAAGCTATGTAAACGAAAGGCTCAAGCAACTCCTGGCACAAGGATGAGCCAAGGGTTCAAAGCCCGACTCCGTATTGCGTACCGATTCTTGTTTGACAGACCACTGAGACGACGATGTCGATAGGGAGGAGAGCAAATCGTCGAACTTGAAATGTACCATGTTGGCAGATTTCTTTCCAGCATTTCTGGTGGTGCTGCCGCATTATATGTATATCGATGTTGGGAAAGAAATGAAACCTATCCATTAGTGGTTAAAAGGGACGCAACAGAGAGGCGGGTGGCGAGGCTGGAGAGGCTGGCAACGTAGAGCACCGAAGCACATTGGCTCTCGGCTGCACGTATGGGAGCACCTGTGGGTGCACATCACAATCCGCCAATCATTATGTTGTAGCTCAAACGAGTTCAAGACAACTACTCATTTGGGAAACGGTGACTTGCCTGTTCAACGTTCAACAGCAAGAACGTTGTAGGACCACGGCGCCTTTCGTGCCAACAGCTTGCTTTTCAAGGCATAGCACCCTTGTGGGGATTCCCTGCATTGCAGATGGCGTCAGTGGTGTATTTAAAACGGAATACGTTAATGTCTGAGATTGTGCCACTTACTGGCACAGGGTCTGCGGGTCAGTGATAGTGTCGACTACCGTACGGTGAAACCGACCGTAAGTGTGGGACTCGGATGTCGGGCTAGAACTAAGAATGTCTCCTCTGGAATTCTCTCCATATTATTACTGTCTCACCCAAAGCCGCGCGATAGATGGAAAATTTGAGAGTGAGGCAGTTCATTCAAGTTTGTTCGAAGAATTCAGAAGCAGCATGTCACAGTTCAGCTTTGCCCAAGTCGCGTATAAGCTTGACAACGTTTCAATACATAGCCCACAATTCTCGGGTAGTCCAGGCGTGTCATATAGCAAGAGGTTTTCTCGCATGCTAGTGGGTAAGCCCCACGGAATCGCGGACCCGGACAACGAGTGTAAGTGAAGACAAGGCCCTGAGAAGCAAGTTCCAGTGATACCATGAACTAACAATATTAATTGAGGAAGGTGTTGTTCTTCACGTGCGCCTTCGCCTCATTTCCTCGAGGTCCATCTAGGAACCGAATCAACGGATCGGTCTCAGCCATCATCAATCGCTAGAACGTGTGAGCGAGCTTGATCAAGGCAGGGAGCAGTGCGTCCTGTAAATACTGTTGTACATAATGCCTACAGAAGATAAAGAAGAGGCCTAGCGATTCACAGAACTATACATGAAGGTTGAGTGAAAATGTGTACACATGTTGAAGAATAAATGAGCGATTGGTACATGCAATGATGTCGAGAAAACGCCGAAAAATGGGATGCAAAATATGAACGAAAGTGGGGCCGAAGCAATAGCGTACATAGTAGCGTGACAAGTGTGATAGCCACCTGGGTTCTACCAAGACGTCAGTTCCCAACGACAAGGCGAAGCATTTCAAGATTGACTTCGGCTCACCTCACAATTCAGAATGCTCCGTGAACATCGCCAAATCCAATTGGCACATCCGCGAGAGGCCTAGTCAATCGACAGGTGGGGGACCTTTCCGAAACAATTGATTCCCAACATAGCTCCTCATAGGTCTCCACGGGTGCCAGTACAAGATCTGCATCAACGTCTTCCAGCCAGTCAGGGTCATACTCAGCATCGTGGCCCTGAGGTATGATCCTGCGAAGCTCCTCGTGAAAAATGTTGAGGAGAATTTCCTGCTGGGCAATGGCCTGGCGGACATCAGAAGAGCACGAGTTTGGGTATGTGCCAATGCAGAACTCTTGAGCCGAGACCTGTTCAGGGCTCTCCGACTCTGGTGGGCGATACCAAGGGCTGTCGGATGGGATGCTGATATACTGAGCTTCATCATCGGAGTGGCTTGATGTTGAGCCACTTTCGTCACTGTCATCATAGGCAGCGAATGGAGGCTCAGATACCCATGCAGATGCGTCAAAGCACAAAGACACGCTGCTGTCTGAGTCGAAGTCTTCAGATGCAGGAGAGAGTACACCGCGGTCTCTGAACGGATGGACGGAAAAAGTGAGGCTACCGAAAACATCTGAATCGTCGGATTCGATTACGGATCCAGCCTACCAAGCATGTTTAATTGCGAGTCACGGATTTCAAGCGACAGGACTCACATAGTAAATCGCGTTGATCCATGACTTGACGGATTCGCTGTCGTCATACATCGACTTAACGTGTGTTGATGACAACCCAGATTCTGGGATGGCCTTCCGAAATAGTTTTGGCGAAGAATGGTGAAGATCTGCTAGGTCTGACTGTCGACCAGCAACGCGCAGACTGGAGCTTTGAAATGTCATGCTAATGTGCAAGGCCAAAGGGTTGTGCCACAGGTACAAATGCGAAGCACAGCTGCGCGGGGGTGAAGTGACCTATTCTCTCCTATAGGAACGCTCTTTATGCACCATGCGTTAAGTGCACACATGCGAGGGAAAGGAAACCATACTTGACACCCACAATAGCTATTGTTATGGAACCGCGTCTCCAAATCACCCGTGCCAATCACGTGACGAGGTGTCTGAAAAAACAATAACCATGCACTTACAAGAACGGTAAGCGTGAGGGGGCGTAGGAGTGAGTGCAACAAGGTTTGTGAAATATAGCACGCCGGAGCCATTATCCGTGAACTAGGGAGGTGTAAGATGTTGTTGGCGCCCAATATCTATTGTCTGCTTTAGGAAGTATGCAGCATTATGAACTCTATCTTGGATTGCGGTCTTGCGATCTATAGTGATCTCTGATGCATATGCGTGAGGTCTAAACCCTGCTGCAAGAATCTCAAAGTTAGTAATCAGGGTATAGCTTAGTGGCTCATCGGACTGGGGACTCACAATGCTGAGACAAGGCCACCCAATGACTAGGAGTCTTACATGCCGATAAGCGCGGCCGATCAAAGGAGGAGACGCCAATACCGAGCGACAGTCAACATATCTTCAATTATGGGGACTCTACTGTCCAACGTTTCAAGCGAATCCTGCCCAGTAACAGACCGTGCCTGCTTTCTGCCATTTTCACTGCTTCACCTAGGGCATTCCAGCAACGCTCGTCCGTTTGTCTGCTTTGCCTCCTTTGAGCTTGCAACGTGGCCTCACGATTGCTCTTCGGAATAAGAGATTTCGAGCTGTATTCAGGTGCGGTTGGGGGAAGCTGAGGCTGCCAAGCCCATCTTTGCGAGTAATAGCTGCTGCGAACCCAGCGGACGTGTGCGTTCCTCAGTAGATTCAAATTTCGAACGACTTGATGCGAAAGACCCCGAGAACTGGCTGAATTTGACAGCAAGGTCAAGGTATTATCCACTGCACAACATGAGATTCCAGTTTCGTAAAACTAGTCATCCACGCACTTCGCCGCTGGAATATGTCCAGTGATTGCTCGCACCTTAAACGTTCCGATTGAGGCAACTGGTGATCTTGAAGATTTCGGATAGCCTGGACTGCGCCATCGAAAACTGGCCTCCAAAGCTTGCGAATGCTCCTGCGGGGTGTTGTGTGATGTAATACCGATGCCGAGGTTGTGCGTAAAACAAGACGGTAAAGAGATTTGAAGGATGATGGCAGCTGTGCCATAGAAACTTGATGATTTTGGTTCCCCAACCGTATTTTGCGTTCCGGGGATGGCTTGTTACTAGCTCCTGACGTCTGCAACCTTCAAGGCAGCTTCGGAGTTCAAGGCAAAATTTGCTCAATATTTGATCACGTGATGCCGATGTTTTGGCATCGGGCAATCATCGGCCTGAGCCTCTCTGAGGACCGATCGTGTTGCTTTCCTGCTTCGTACCATTAATATTGTGGACACCTGGTGATGGCTTTCCTCAAGATTTTGAGCCTTCGTATGGATGCTAAACCGCCAAGGTGCCTCAGGAGCTCATCGGTTCTCTCAACAGATCACGTCATGACACCATTCACATCTACAGTAGCTTTGATACTCGAGGAAGAGACAAAAAGGACGTGAGAAGTCCGTCCAGGATACAAACGCGACCTAATGAAATGTCCCACGCCGAACGCAACCACAAGCTCTATGGCCTCCTATCTGCCTCGTGTGGCGGATGCTGGAAACCTGAATGTCTGGGGGGCACCTGTTGCACGATGAGGAGCGGTCACCAGGATATTTGAGATTAGTCTTACCGTGATTATTCTCCCTTTCTGCCATGGCACCGCGACTTTACGCGCCTTCTCGATAACGAAGGTGGGTTCAGTACCATCTAATTGTGCGGCACTTGGACGGGGCCCTTGACGAAGCTCGTACATGGAACGCGCTTGAAAGATCTGCGTGAAAGATGTACACGAGATTAGCGCATGCCTAACTGCGGGAACATCCCGAAGGTCCTACCTGTTTCTGCATCTTTAAATGAAAAAGGTGTGTTATGACGGTAGAACTGGCAGATATCAACGCAGATAACCTTGCCGTATCAGCAGATGGGTCGTCCTATAAATGCGTTTTTTGGCCCTCCTTTCTCCACCTCGTGCTTCTGTGGTCAGGACATTCGCTTTTTCTGCCAAAGCGGGGTGTGGCGGAGTGGCATGGAGGACAAAGGCGGTGGTCACGGTGGCGTGAAGCGTTACAATGGACGCTTTCGCCTATCAATGCCATGATACCAAAGCGTTACAAGTCCACAGCGTCCACATCGTCCACACCACGAGTCGTTGTCATGTATAAATCCCTTCCAGATAGACACAGCTCCTCCTTCAGTTCCGCCGTTCTCGTCTTCTATCTCATCGATCTCTCCGCACTATCTTCCCTTATCATCAATCATGGATGCCACACGCTATCGGGCCATGGATGCTCAGCGGTATGATCCCATGCGTCGTAAGGTCAGTGCCTGTCACCTCTCCCTTTGCCTCGCAGCTTACACCTTCATTCAGAATCTTCATCCCAACTTCGCCATTAATACATCCAAAAAAGACATGGGGCAATTTCTTCGCAAAGTATCCCCCCCTTCGCCACCAGCCAGCGAAGCCGTGGGCGGTATCTGGAGTGACCATGAATTGGTCCTCGTGCCCATAGAGGTGTCACCTACTAGAGACTCAGAGGCCTCGATATTTTCAGACTCAGAGTCTGATTCTACCTCTCGGTCCTCTGCATCATCTTCATCAGCAGAGTCCTCATCCTCCTACTTCACCACGCCGTCTGCGACTGCCGAGGGCGACTCAGAGAACAGCTGTCCATCTGGTTCACGCCAGGTTGATGTATTTGACCGCGACGACCTCATTATTACCCGCACCATCATCCGTCCGTCCCCACAGTCTCCTATCAAGGGGCTTTTCTCTCGACCCTCCAGTCCAATTTCCTCACGTCCGGGTAGCTCGTTATGCCGCCCAACAAGCCCCATCCTCCAGGCGCTCAATTGCTTCAGTACTAGCGCTTTTGAGCGAGACGTCGATGACGTTCAAGCGGAGCGAGCGAATCAGATGGCCAGGCAGCCAGTGCTTCAAGTCATCGTGACCCAGACTCGTGAACAATACGAGCAAGATATGGCGTTTAAAGAGCTCGTTCAGGAAGTTTATCCCGAGGCTGGACCTCATAGGAGGGCTCATTGAGCCTCTGCGTACTGGATCTAAAAGTATACCCCTACTTGACAGTCATATACTAATAACTGTATCGTTTTAATTATGATGTTATTTCTAATGGTAGAGAAGCTGGAACTTCTGTTTATTCCTTTCCCCCCTTTGTCTGGGCCTTAGGATCTGGTAGATGGGACAATGGACAATCGAATCGAGCTACGGGCCAACTACTCTGGTTTAGTATAGTACGCTAGTAGGCCTGTCAATATATGCAGCGTTATAGATTGGTAGTAGGCGATCTCAATGTAGTACGTCCGTCTCCGACTACGTGCAAGAAGGGCGTTCGAAGAGATCCTCTACTTGCGAGCCCTCAAATATTCTCGCCGACTCGACCACGAAGGCTGAATATGGCACGCGAGAAGCTAGCAAACCTCCTGCGCTCACCAAGGGGAAACGTAGACAAGCTTACCGTAGCGGTTCAATTGGTGTTTGACCACTCCCATTGACTCCCAGCCCTGAAGAGATTAGGCCGACTAGTATAGGTGCACTAGCCGATCGCGAATCCGACGCTTCTTCAGGCCTTGGACTCCCTGACCGCTCTATGTATCACTCCGGGACAACTTTGGGTCCTCGTTTGTCGGCGGAACCTATCCTCACCATGGTGTCAGCTGCTCAAGTTCCAATTAGAGCAAGCAAAGAGTAATGCCTTTTATGCATAGAATAACAAGCAGAGATCGCAGCACCCGGATACTTGTAGTATTGTTCATTGTCAACTGCCAAGATCATCGACATCCATATCAAAATCGTTTGTCCGCCTACACGAAGATCCTCCGCCCCCTGCAGAGGTACTTAGCCCCAGCCCGTTAGGCGCTAAAACATATAGCTTAACATGGGCTTCGATAAGGGCGTCCATAGCATGTGTGCTAATATGTGAAAGCTTCATCTGTGCACGCTACAGGATGTAACCAGGAGCCAATACCGGTACAGAATGAGTGATCAGCTCGAATTGAGTACCGTGTAGGCAGGCAAAACTACTTACGAGGGCAAACGCCGCCCCGCGATACACAAATCCAAAGAGATCCTTGAACTCTGCATGCGTGCGTGATACCCCAGCATTGGCAAGATGTCTGACGGCAGACTTTTTGAGCAACTGGCGTTGTTTTCGGCGGTGAAGTATTCCTGAGCTGAGTACTAGCGGGTGACCAATTCGAAAGCAACTTACGAGTTTATTTGCAGCCTCAATGGAGCCTAAACTTTGGCTCTCCTCTGTCTCAATGTCGGCGTCTCTAGCTTTGCCCTTCCCTTTGCCATTCACGAGAGCTCGTGGAGGCTCAACAGCACCAAATACGTCCGTCCCCGCATGACCATGTTCTCGACGGGCCTTCGCAGGAAGTTCAGGTATTTTGAATACAGGATCACCAGAACTCGGTCGTTCCTTGTCCTTGCTCTTTTGCCTCGTCTTGTCTAGTGCAGTCTCAGAGCTTTGGCCTTTGAGCTTCGCACGCCCATTCGCGGGAACTTTCGACCCAGGAAGGTGTAGCATCACTTCCCTGGCCCGACGCACAGCGTCATCTTCTGCCCGTTCCTTGCCCTTGCCCTTGTCGCTCGTAGTTTGTGGTCTAATTCGTTTGCTGGCTCCAAGTTCTCCTACTGCAGAACCGCCAAATAGATGTGCGGGGGGCTTGCGGGGCGTCGGGTCATCCGGACGTGGAGCACGTGGAGCAGGGGTGAGGCGGGCTACGCGGATAGTCAAGGGGCGAGGAGCAGGGGACGTCGAAGACGATGCCGTGGGTGTCAGTTGGGGGGGACATAGCGAGGTGCTGGCTTCGCCGTATATGATCATCTCTGTGGTTTCTGGTCCATCTGTGTGAGAAGGTCCCAGACGTCAGTGGGTGACAAGCATCAAGACAGAAGTAAGCCTACCTGTATCCCCTAGTGCGACCCGAACACCCACCTCGGTCCTTTTTGGGCCGAAAGCATCACGGGTTGCAGGGACGAGGGGCGAAAGACAAAGGATATTCTCAAAGTATACTCTACTCAGAGTGGCAAATGGGTGTATATCCCTGTAAGATACGCATCCCAGTTCAGAGATCCCAAATAGTCCCACGAAATAAAGAATACCAAAGACACACATGTGAAACTCGCCGACATCATCCATCCAGACATCTTGCAGGCGAACGGTGCCTTTGAAACGAAGTGACGGTCTCCCTCGCATACTTTCAAGTGCCAGGGCTAGAGGATTGTGCATCAAATCCCTTGCATAAGAGTCTGACTGCGAAAGCAAGTGAGTAGGTGAGTTGTACGAAGTGGAAGTCAGAGGATCGGGCAGCCGTGCCGAAAACGCAAGTCCGTCAAGAAGAAGGTAAGAGTCTGGAAGGGACAGCGCGCCGCGATAAAGAAGACGGTAGGATGGGTGTGCTCGATCTCTAGGGGTAGATGCTACGTTGGAAGTGGATGCACTGGAGGTGGGTGTGAGTGACCCAACAGGGCCCGGGTTTGAGGAGGTCTTGTCAGGGGTAGCATCGGTAATAGTAATAGAAGGTGGTAGCATCGTATCTGTGGCATAAGTCATGTCTGAGGGAGGGCCAGAGCGAGCGCCTCGGGACAGGCTTGAATGGGAACGTGGAGTCGCAGCCGTGGAATTTGTGTTCATGCTACATGACATAGGAGACGTTCGCTCAAAAAGATCGGTTGCAATAGCAGAAACAGCGACAGTGCCTGTCATGGCCTTCAAGCTTCAAGTTTGCATAGCCGTTAAGCTGTGATGATTGCGCTACAGTCTGCAAATGTTCGTCACTGAAGAAACGAGACAGTTAAGAAGTGATTCGGAATAACCAGCCACATACCTGAGCGAATGCTTTTGGGGTTCCTGTTAGGTTGGATTGGGAATCGTAAGGGCTTTACTTCCTCGGAGTTGTTGTTGGTCGTTGATGTCAAGACGCGACCTCGCGGACACGCCCCACGGTGCGATCACGTGGCCTTGTGAGCACAGGCAGGCACAGCGCGAACGCGTTTTGTTTTGCAAATTGTATGTAGTAACAAATTATAGTCGGTGAACGTTGAACGTTGAACAGGCACCGGAATGAGCCAATGACTTGTTGCAGGGTGTCCCCTGCTCTTACTTACAAGTCACAACATACTGGTGTGCTCCAAAGTTAAAACCCACCCCCGAACGATGTCAGTGCTGATTATCTGTGATTCGTAGAAGCTCAAGGCGTTATCGACATAGAATCGTCAGTGGACATTTGAATTGGGCAGAATAAATAGCGCGGGGGCGCCAAGAGAATAAGTCGAGCAAGGACTCCTGGCAGAGGGCAAAAGCTCTTCCAGGCATCGGGCAACATTACTTCGGGAATTGTAGCCATCTATTGATGGGTACATGCAAGGACTTCTGCATCACTAGACTAACGTGCACTTCCACACCCCCCTCAACCGAGAATCAGGCAGATCTGGAAAGAGCTCATCTTCTGCCCAGCCGAGCTGACGCTTGTGTCCATCCATTCCCCAGTAGAATGTCCTGTTTTATTACAAGGGTCGTCAGCTGCACATGTGTGGATACTCGCGGAAACTCACCAAGGGAGCTCCCGCTGCAGCCAGCGTTCTCAAAAATCCCAATCGAATGCGAGCTCGAAGCCGTGAAAGTGAAAGATTTGACTTTGTCATTGAGAGTGCTATTGAGGTCGTAGCAATCACAAAGGGGGTTGTCTCCTGAGCCCCAGAACTGCTCGTAGCCGTTCGAGGTGCCACAGTCTGTGTCAGCGTATACATACATCTCGAAGCC
This sequence comes from Hydnomerulius pinastri MD-312, assembly GCA_000827185.1. Taxonomy (NCBI): domain Eukaryota; kingdom Fungi; phylum Basidiomycota; class Agaricomycetes; order Boletales; genus Leucogyrophana; species Leucogyrophana pinastri. The sequence continues at coordinate 898,593 of KN839842.1, read as the reverse complement.
GTCGCCTCGGTTGGAGTAACTGCATCCAAGAGCAGAAGCTGCGAAAAGAGCCAGGGTGCTGGTGATGACTGACTTGGAAACCATGGCCTTCCGAGTTCACGAGGTGGAGTGAGCGTCGAGTGAGTGAAGCAAAAACCAATCAACTCACAGCAAAGCTTGGAGGGAGGCGTTTAGCGATAACAGATGTCTGAGCTGTTTTTACATGCCATCTAAGTATCCACCTAGCCCCGCGGTGGTGGCTTGTTTTTCCGGACTCCATCAATGCGCTGGTCCCTGGATCAGCAATTTACCACATGGCCATCGCATGCTTTACGCCAAGTCGTGCAGTACTTATCAGGCTATGGTGGAAGACCCATTGCTTCTCCGGTAGTCTATCGTTCACCTTGGTGGGCGGTGAACGTTGAACGACGCCTCTGAGACGAGTTAGGCTATACCCTCGATGAGTCATTATCAGAGGAAACTCGGGCTCTGGGCTACCATGTACCTCTCACTGCCCGAGAGTTCAAGGCCTGGGAGCACGGTTGGCTGGGAAACACCATGACGAATGTGATCCACCTCAGGAACTGGAGTTGATTTCAAACCTTTTCAAACTCGCTGGCGCAGTTGGGTACTTCAGGACACCGGTGGATCCGGGCTGGAGCAAGTAAGTCCCTGCCCGAGCCTGTCACGAGTATGGGATGTATGTACCCTTGCACGCAGCAGCCGAGATCCGACGACGACCCACTGTTGTCCGAGGTGAGACGAGGTCTGACGAGGTGGAGTTGAGACTGTTGAGGGTTCCAAAGGTACAGCACTTATGGTACAGTAAAATATACATACTTGATTGAAGTAAGGTGTTGTGAATGGGCCGGCCGCTGCTGGCTGTTCACGGTCTTGTCGCAGGTGTCAACGCATTCATAACCTTGTCTTATTGGTGTCAATCAGTTGGGAACTCGATATTTCGGGGTAGACACAGCGATCAATAACTGTGGCGTCTCTTCTCTTTCTCAAAGCAGGATCATGGGTTGACTTGCTGCTAAAGGAGGAGGGTCCTGGCCGATATCATGATGGAATGAAGAAGAGGATTTGGGGACGTTTTACCAAGCACGTTACTAAACGAGTAATTTAGCCCCTGTCCCCTCGAAGACCAAGAAAGCCACAAAAGGACGCTCTGGCTCTCGTTGTGGGCTTGCCGGGGCGCGCCCTTGAGCGGATACCGTTTATTGAGCGGATCTTACAATGCGAAAGGTTTCCTTAAACAAATACACTTGCGTTAAGCTATGACAAGAAAGCTCGATCTGTGGCCTCACACAAGCAAGAAACCCGAAAAGACATTGACGTCCTCTAGTTCTCGACGGATCAGCGCTAATCAATAAGTGATAGATTTGTCGCAGTATAAAGAGAGAGGCACACGGGCTGCCTGAAGAAGTTGCGTGGACTGTTCTGCTCAGTCAGGGGTAAAATATATGTCTCCGTGCGCGGGTGCTACAAGACCCTTCTGCGCGTCCACCACATTGGGGTATCAATATGTGGCTTGGACCTGTGTGTAAGTGGTAGACCAGAGAAAAGTGGTATGTTATGGTAAACAATGGAGTCCACAGTCGTCAGTGTCCACCAGGGAGGCACAGATATATATATATCTAAACCTACCAGAGTGTGGTGGTGTTCCCCAGCGATCACACTCGCCTGAATCTCTCATTTGTTGTCTCAGCGCTTGCGTTTTGGAATCTCCACTGCCGTTCATCATGCCTGGTTTAACGTTGACTCTCCCCTCACAAGTCCTGCCTGTAAGTGTGCTGATCTCTACCGGGCCACAGCTCCTACTGACGTTTACCAAAGGATACGCCACCACCAAAGAAATATAGCACTCTGACAGACGTGATACCAACCCGGTGTATCGCGCCTTCCAGTTCGCGATGCGAACTCCAGTTTGCGTTCTCGTCAACGGCCAATTCCACATCAGAGTCGGAGTCGGACTCTGACTCCTCTTCCGGAGACCACTGCACCACGGCCTCGATTTCGGATGCCACAGACACAAGTCGCGAGGAAAGCTCGGAAGCAGAGGAGCATACATTGAGCGCCTACGGCGACCTCTCGCTCTCTGAGGACATCATTGTTCCGTCCGCAGATTTCGCTTCAAGCCCCATCCAGCCAAAAAGAGCGTCCCGAACTCGTCTTCGCTTGAAAGTGCGCCGTCCGCCAATGCCGAAGCGCAGGCTGAGCTACGTGCACGTAGGGGGGCCTATGGCAGTCGATGGGGAAACACATAGCTTCGATGGTGATTGGCCAGGCAGTCCAAGCCCAGTGGGAGACGTGAGTGTCGTTTTCTTGGCAATGCCGCTGAAAATCGGATCGTACGTCCAATGAACCTGATGATAACTATTCAGAGCTCTCCTTGGCATCAGCACCAGCCACTCGTACTTCCTCCTACAGCCTCGGGCTCGGAGTCAAGCATAGGAAAACTCGTCGAGGGTCTCATGCCCCATTCCCCGTCAATCCGGTTGTGCCCATCTCAGGGATCCCCTGCGAAGGGCCCGGTTGGGCTGCCACAGGAGGTTGCAAAACACACAGCTGGTGGCAGTAAGAGTGTCAATGCCCAACATGCAGCCCATAAGGCTGCTGCCCCTACACAGTCACCTACGTCTACCCCAACGAGTCCATTGCCTGCAGAACAAATCAAGGCTACCGTTCCTCAGGATAAACCCCACTCAGGGGGCGGAGGATGGCGAACCCGCCTTCCTCCTCGTCTGCCGATTCCAAAGTGGGATGTGTGAAGGCCGTGGCAAGAGTGTCCATCTGGATGTATAAGTAATAACATTGACCATGTATAGTATACGAAATATTTTAGTTCCGAACGTGAGGGCGGGGAAACACTTGAGAGCTCGCTCGGAGCTATCCGGAAGGAGCTTGAATGCTGTCAATTCAAGTCATATTGGCTTCAATCAACTGCTTCATACGATGATGCAGGAGTGAGAGTTCATATCCACTGTTGAGAAGAAGGAAAGAAATATGATACGATACCGGCCTTTACACCTGACCACCTTGACCATTGTTATGAAGTTGAGCGCCACGATGGGCACTTACCATCTGGCCAGCAATGTTCATTATCATTCCCCTCGTGGAATTATACCGCAAGGTCTCCGCACGGGATTGTGTTTGGTAATCTTCCAACCAGACCAAGTTGTCTGAATCGTGATCGCAGCGCTAAGACTGCTATGAAGGCGGGGACTACCATAGATCTTGAGATTCGTCGTAGGGAGTGTGAAGCGCGCGTCTGGCCGTGCCATTATGCTTTCGAAAGCAGCTGAACGTCGCTCTAACATCAACTTCGTCCCTACATCTGCATTGACCTCCAGGGTCTCCAAGCGGGTCATGTGGACGATGACTGTGTCCAGCGCATGCTCCTCTCCTTCGCTCCGTTCGAAGTCCGAATGTCGAATCATCAAGTAAAGGAGCGACCTGGAGATGGTGCGAAGAACCCTGCAGAGCCCAGCGTTGGTAACGCCAGAAACAGTGCTTAAAGTGAGTCGCTCGAGGCTCGAAGAAGATGACGCCAAGAAATGGTTGAGCTCGTCATCAGTAATAGACGTCATTGTGAGCGAAAGTTCAGTGAGTCGACAGGATGGTCGAGGAACTGCAGCAGGATTGAAAGCGGGGGAGGGCGAAAATCCATAGAGAATGAGACACTTTAGGGACGGCCATGTACTGAGGCAAGTTATTACTTGCACTGCGCTGAGCACGGGAGTGGTGTAGTTTCCGTTCATTCCGCCCGTGGAGAATGTGTGCAATTCGCTTAGGCCTTGAAGGGCCATTATGAGCTCATTTGCTTCAGCGAAGTCCACCAGCCCGATGTGCAAAGTGTTTACATTGCGCGCAGCGCGCAGGATGGACGTGAACGCTCTGGTGAATTCGGCGTGATGTGTTGTTATTTCGACTAGCTGTCGCGGGTTGGACGAGCCTGCTTCTGGTGGCAACCTGACACGGCCACGCGGACTTGGCCCCAGACCAGCCAAATCGGAGACTTTCTGGAAATTACCCGCACGATTGGGGCGAAGCTTCGTCTGCCAATCCGAGTGGTTGCTAAAGTATTCTGCTGCAAGAAACTTGATGGAAATGCCTAGAGTAGGCCGTTTGTCGAGTGCGTCTGCTAAGCTCGAAATCTCTGGTGGAGATCTCCAGTGACGACGCTGACTAGTATGGCAGCGAAAATCGCTCAATAGCAAGTCTAGCGCACATGTCCAATCACGACACACCAGACCAAATGACAGGAGTTCACGACGCCAGCCACGATATGTGACCATGTGTGCGACACACTCGAAGATCATCAAGAGGACGTCGATTGGAAGTGAGTTGCGATTTGGAAAGGGAACCGGAATAGAAGTTGGAGCGATTGGCAAGACTCGAATGACGCGACCAATTGTCCAGGGCCATTTGAGGGCCAAAAACCATGACAATTGCGACATTAGTCCTATCGTGTCGCATTTTAGCGATGTGCATAAATGTCGTGAGCTGGTAAAAGTGACGGACACGCTCTGCGTGTTTGCCGTTAATGGTTGGTCGAACTCGAAAAATGTATGAGTGGGGCCCTCGTCAGGTTTCTGTGATTCCCTGAGGAGGAGGATCCCACACGTCGGGGTGGCCGGGGCGGGCCAGCTTCCGCTGGAGCCCGGAGGTGCGGGGTGAGATAGTAATTCCGAGTTCACGATATCAAAAACTGCGTCATGTCGTGGTAGAGTTGGCTCATTCAATTGTGTGGGCTCGTGATCTGAGGCCGCAGCGCTGCTAGCAGTATCCCTTAGACTGAGAGACAAAGATGACGTTTTCGGTGTGATTTCCTGCAAAATAGTGATTAAGAAACTGATGGTGGAAGGTAGAGATGACAGGGGACATGTACATACCCATGCCTCCCGAGTATCCAAAGGAATAGTACCTTTGCAGCACAATCGTATGCGAACGCTGGAGAAACGACACCGAGTCTCGGAGTCAAGTAGCACACATAGTACAGTCTCTCGTAAGTTCGAGGACCTTGGGAGCTTTGGACACTCCCACTGGTACTCGCTTCGCCAGCAGTTGGACTTAAAATCCTGTCGTTGCTGCTCCGGTGCGGCGGCTATATCACTATGAATCAAAGGTGCTGCCATCCGGCATGAAAATTCGAAAATGAATCTGGAAGTTGCGCTGATTGGGAGCGTGAAGGGGAAGAGCACCTTCCTTGCAGCTTCCGAGTCGCAGCTTTTGAGTCATTTCTTCCCGGCGCCTAACCCGCTGCCTGCGGCCTGCGGCCACCGCTAGCAACTGTGATCGTGGCGGGGCACCGCAAAGTACTAGGAAACTTGGAGAGGTATTTTTGACCTTGATACAGCCTTGGCACACGAAACGTGATGGTTCGACTTGAGTGCTATCTATCTGTGACCCGGCTCCCACCCCTGACAACTGGACTCATGGATCGTCCTCCCATTTTCTGCATCCGTTCTCATCAGATGAACGGAACGTTCCTGGGTGAACCCACACTGTCGACTTTCCCAGACTTTCCCCCATGCTCAGCTGTCGTAGCCCCTATGCTCGTATGCGACCCCCTTTTGAGCGGCGGGCGCCACAAAATGGGTTCAGCGCTTCCAAAAGCAGACCCGAAGGCGCCGCCGCGGCATGCAAGACACATGGCCGCGGCTCGATTGAGTGGGCGATAATCGAGTTGCGAATCGAAAACAGTACCACCACTTGCATCGAGGCAGCACTATTAGTACAACTGCGAGCAAGCATCCTCGACAGCGACGACGACGACGACAAGCTGTCGTACCTTTGTTTCCGGTTGGCATTTCTGGTTTTTCGACATTGGAAGTAATTGACAACAGGTCGGCGAGTAGGTAAATTATTGGAGACATTGAGTTCTGACTTCGAAAGGGTGCCACCGTGGCTCGGGGCGAATGAACTACCAGCTTTGAATTGCTGCGTTTGTCCTTTCCACCCGGCAGCTCATTTCACTCCGGTCTACCCCAAATCTATCTCGTCGTGGCTGCTACATCGCCGTTTTCCAACATTTCCTGGTCAAGTATTCATCAAGCATTTGGCACAGCACTCGGGCAACGTCACGAGTGCACCCTTTGTCATTCTCGTCGCCTCTAGCACCTTGCCGGCCTTGTTTTGGGGTTTGTTCTTTTGTTTTTTAAAAGGACGGAAAGTTCGTCATGCAGACGGCCACGACAGATGAAGAGGACGTAAGCGCGAAGGACTGGGTGGATGTCCAGAGAGGGCGCTGGTGGGAGACAACCTATACAGCTGTCAGCTGGGAGTATCCACCCCCTTCGAGCTCATATTATCAGGCTCTATTGTCTCGTGGTGCTTCAGGCTCGAGGCTCTTACGGATAGCCTACTCGAGTCAGAGGGAGAGGCTGAGGACTCCTCGCCCTTTCTCCGGGTCATCATCGTCGCATACGACCACACCTACTCGAACCCCAAGCTTGACTTCCACCTCTCCATCAACACCAACGGATCTCACCTCCAGCACGTCGCTCACTTCTCCCTTGAGTTCACCTCCAAAGTCGGCTCTTCTCCTTCCACCACTTGCGTCATCGTCGTCGAATTCCTTTTATCTTAATTCTCTTTCACACATGCACGTACACTTTCGATTTGGATCCCCGCGTCCAACTCCTCACACTATGAAACGGCGTGCACCCCAATGGCCGAAGCCTCCGCACTACCATGCTTCACTCCTGCGCTCCTCCTTGTCTCGCCGGAGGGGCCGATTTCGGTCAATGCTACCTCCAAGCGAAGCGGTAGATTTTTTCCGGAGGGACATTACTAGGGGTGGGAGTGGTCCCTCTTCAATTTCTATCCTGGAAGACAGCCGCAGGAGGGAAATGGGCTGGAGCTCAAGCTCAGCCCTGAGTGTTGTTGAGTCTGTACTCGGACCTTATGAGGCTCGTGCTGGTTTCTTTGGATGGCGTGGGCTAGGGCTTGAGATGATCCAGGGTGTTGACAGGGACCGTGATGATGAGAAGGATGTTGAGATCCGGGAGCGGGAGGACGGGAGCGAAGGCGAGGAGGGTGATGTAGATGGTGTTGGGGATGAGGTCCATTTTGGACTGGATGTCCTGATAGATGAGCGGACTGTGGAAGAAGGGAGGTCCAGGTGGATCCAAATGGCGAGGGGGCTGGTAGGACCTCTTCCGAAGCAGGCAGCATCTCAGCATAAACCTGCATCAAACGCAGAATATGCTGAGAACCAGAAGACAATCACGGATTCGAGCACATCTTCGAATTTGAAGGTCCCCGTCGGCTTTACTGCCCAACCTTCGTCCTCTCGTGACGAAGTCAGATGGAACCCTGATCTCCACTTAAGCCCCTTCTGCCCATCGACACCGAATCTTCCGAAAACGGACTCGACGTCAGGTGGCAATACGAGCAGCAAACCAGAAACCAAGAATGATTCCTCACTTGGGTGGTGGTATGCGCCAGCACCTCATGCAGGACCTCCACCACCGCAACCGCATTACCCGCCGCTCCGGTTTCCGCCGCCGCCACAGTACTCGCCTTGGTACGCTGGGATGGGGTATCCGCCTACGCCCACGCGCGCAGGGCCTGGGTATGGGAACGGGTATTGGTATACTGGGAGGGGTGGTGGTCCAGGAACTGGGACGAATGGTAAGCTGGCATTTTATGAGTCACCTTTTTGTTTGTCGTGTTTGCGGTCCTTGCGTTGTCGCTTTCTTCGTTATACCAAGGTTGCTTGTTCTTTGGGTGTTGATTCGTTGAGGTGTTGTCTTCCATTGGTCCTATTATTCGAAGCCAATCTCGATTACTGTATCCTGTGGGTTTTGGGGCGTGATGCTGACATGTGCGCTTTGAAGGTGTCTCCACACCATCGCTGTTACGCGATCCAGATTTCACGGTCAAACTGCCTCCTCCACCCCCACTCCACTTCCCCACCACTCCGCATACTCCACACAATCCCGCCTCTCAGCATTCGCCACATTCGCCCCGTGCCTCACCTCGTCACCTCCACTCGGACCTCGATCGTACCTATCAATCCGGATGCGAGCGTGACCAAGTGAATGAGACGGACCGTGGCTATGAATCTGCAGCAACAACTACGGATTCAGACCCCGTCCCTCGCACGCCTACTGGTACTGGGATTCCAGCACGTCGTGTGGCTGTAGGAGACGATGTCGATGACGATACTCCAGTGCTTGAGATAAGGGAAGGGTACGCAGCTGTAAGCGTCGAGATCACATCGTCTGCGCGTTCGGGTCCTACGACGCCCGTCAAATTCCCTTCTCTTATCCAAACTTTACCCCATGTGGCTTCCTCGCCCTCAGCTTCGTCCACGTCTTCGACTTCCCCCGTCTCTCATTGGCACTCCAAGACAAAGTCCGCGGTATTGTTTCCATCGCTTAATGGGACGTTCCGCCAGGTATCTTCCCATACTCCTTCATTTTCTTCGAGTGGTGACGCGTCCTTGGAGTGCACGCCAGCGAGAGTATGGACTCCTGTACCCTCCTCGGCTGCAGTTTTGAGCGCTCGTTTGGGTCTTGGTGCCGGTGTCGAAGTCTCTCTTAAGGAGACTAAGAGAGCAAGCGATGGTGCGATTTCAACCACGGGCTTATCAACACCGCCGCTATTGAGTCCTTCCCCAAGCCTGAGTCTCTCCTCGTCATCCTCAAATCCACTGGCTGGCGCCAAGCGCATGAGTCCTGGGTTCAGGAAAGACTCCCAGGGATTCTGGGAACCAGTTACGCCTCCCATCTCACCATCGTCATCATCCCTGCCCAAGTCCTCATGCGCAAGATCTCCGAGCGGCTCTGGGTCGAGTAGTGACAAGTTGACGACGTCTTCGGGAGCGTCTGATATATTTGCGCTTTCCCCATCGCCAACGTCGAACCTCAAAGCTTCTTCACCTTTCAACCCTGTCACTGCTTCCTCGGAATTGAGGTGTCCGTCGAGTTCTACGCCTACTCTATCCCCGTCATCAAACACGCCGTCTGCGTGTTCCTCGCAGAGTCCGTCTCTTCCCCCAAACCCAACAACACTCCTCCCAGCATTCCTCGCGAGCGCTGCGAA
>KN839842.1:835716-889142 GCA_000827185.1 Hydnomerulius pinastri MD-312 | reverse complement strand
GCTCGGAGTCTTGCGATCGTAGCTCGAGTTCTGGATCGTCCTCTAGTATCGAGGGTGGTAATGGGATGGGGCCATCGGGAACACGCTCTCCCTCCACTGCCTTGACCACTGCTTCCGCCGTCAATACTTCCAAAGCCTCGAAGGTAGTATCGCCAAACCCAGGGAGCGGGAGCGGATGGATCGAGGTTGGAGGTCCAAAACCAGTAGTTACATCATCGGCTAGTGGGGACAGGTCAAAGCTGAATACGAGCATATCCTCTGGCTCAGGCTTGGGTGCCCTGGCCCTGCAATTATCCGGTGCTACCAACCCGCCTGGAGTCCCAGGCGCGACTACTCTCCCTTCCCATCCTACCCACTCTCTGTCACCGGCCCCTCTTACCCTGCAGTCTCCTCCCACCCTTGCACCCCCGCCTCAACCTATGTTCGCAGTCCCTTACTATCCGTATCCGGCGTATGGATATCCATATGCGCAGTACCTGGGACCAGGACAGGGAGCTTGGGTTGCTGTCTACCGGCCTCCCAATCCACCGCATCCACATTCGCATCCCGCACATCCTGTTCCGATTACGGGGGCGTCTGGGATGAAGCATACGAGCTGGTAAAGCCGGACTCGGACAATAAGTCAGTTCCATTCGCACATGACCTTGTGGTGATGGTGTCTCATGAGCTTTTTCAGCTGCGTCTAGGAATGGGAGATGCAGTCGAAGCTCAATTTCTTGTTTCTTGTTGGTTTGCTTTGTTTTGGGGTGAGGGTGTACGTACTAATAGATGAGCCGCATCTATGTTTTCTTTTCTCCTTTTCATCCCTCTCATTCCTTTCCTATGTATTATACATGTCCTTTTCCTCCCTCACGCTGATCTTGGCCTCTCTCGCATGCTTTTTTTGGCCTATGTGTACCTACTACTTACCTCTCCATCGTCACCCTCACTCATACGTACATACACACTCAGATGGACCGGTCTGTCCGAGATCTCATCCAACTCTGTTCACTCCCTAAACTTCCCAAGGACCATCTGATGTCTTTGAAACTGCACACCTCCGCCGAACGCCTTGATGTTGACTGGCATACTGGACAACCGACGCTTAGTAGCGCTCACCGAATACTCTCTTTACTCTTAGTTCTCTTATCTTGTTGGTTATCATGCCGCTGCATTCATTGTCCTCCCGTCCTTGGTCTCGTTTACCGTAAGTAGTTTGCAAAAATAGTGATAATTTGATTGCAATTTGTGCAGATGTAGTAGCCACGCAGTACGTATAAGAGAGGTATGCAGTGTGGGTCCAGGGTGTCGGACTCTTAGGAGTAGTAATAGTACATCAAATAGTGTTTATCAGCATGATATCAGAGCAGGGCGTTCGAACAGTACTCCACTAGAGTCAATCGTCCGAACACCGGACGTACATACCGATTCTTGGCCGTGAACGCGACGCCTACTGAGCAGCGGTAGTTTCTACCCATCCATACGCTCGGACGGGCGCACCATCAGCACCGTGTATGCTCAACGGTACCATGCTTACCCATACCTTGCCATTTTTCAAAACTTTGCCGCCTTCCAACGACTGCAAGCCCCTTAAATTCTCGCAAATCAGCACGTCGTTGCCTAAAAGCACTTCATGCATCCCCCATCCGTCCTTCGTCTCCGTGTGCTCGTCCATAGGGGTCTCATCAGGGCTGAGTACGTCCACCCCAACGACCTTAACACCCATATCGCGCAATTTCTCCGCAACTTCCCTCGAGAAATATGGGTGTGCAAAGTAGGTAGGTGTACCCCAGTGGACATCCCACCCCGTCCGAAGAAGGACAATATCAGCTTTTCCTTCGGCGCGAGGACCGATCTGAGATAAACATCCCGCCATGTTTGCGCCGCAACTAGCAAGATCTTCCCACTCGATCTTCATCCGCTCCTTTGCCAATTGTGTGACATTGAGCACAACTGCACGCCCCACGAATCGCTCGAGCTCGATCTCGTGCAGCTTTTGACCAGAGGGGAAGAAGTGGAAGGGAGCATCTATGTGTGTGCCTGTGTGTGTACTGAGTGTGACAGAGTGTACAGTGACGGTCATGGAATTGTTGCGGTCATTGCCTTCGTTGGTGGCTCGGGAGTTCGTGAGAGGAAAACAACAAGCGAGGTGCATCTTGAATTCGGGATCACCTGGGTAGCATGGTGTTGGTTCGACGAGGGGATGAGAGAGGTCCACAATATATTCTGCCCTAGAATGCATCCCTTCGGGTAAAATGAACCACTACTATGTTTGGGAAGTGTGATCGGGAACCTAGGAGATTTCGGCGTACCTCCTACCTAATGTGGGCAAAGGCTTTGGAAAATAACAAGGTCAAACAACATCTCACAGCGGGCCTGACTCCTGACGGTGATCACCACTTTTCCTCAAGATCTATAATTGCAAGCACGTATGTATAGCCACGGGTCTCCACTGTAGTACGCTGTGTAAATTACCCTCAGGTTTCTCCCTTCCACCCTTGACCAAGTGCCGCCTGCGAGACAGTGGTTCGTTAGAGCGTCGCGCTATATAAGTTCAACGAATGATTAAAACTCTTCGATCTCCATGTCGGCTAGATATTTCGGCACATGTTATTTTGGCACTGCACCTCAATCCTGCGGACTTCCCACGTCGACCGAAAACCAACCTAGTAAAGAGTTTGCGCAGGGCAAGACGTGGGCGGGAGTAGGCCGCCAGGGCCCAGGGGTGGTGATGCGTTTGCTGGGTGCCAGACGCTGTGACATGGAAGGTATCTATAGTGCAGTGCGCATGAACTGTAACGAGCCAACGCTTCTACTACCTCAAGGCAGATGTATACATGTAAATGTGATCCAGGTATAGACAAGGTATAAATATCAAGCGTTGGTCGATTATTTTTCTGGTCCTGCCCGGACCACCCAGGCTCATCTTCGGCAACCTCAAAACTTAACCACAACAACCCAATCGCTCGTAATCCCCACAGCAGGGTCCTTGATAACAACCACTCCCGCCTTCTTCCCCTCTCCTTCCCCTTCACCAGCCTCATACTCCCACTCCAACTTCTTCGCACTCCCTTCAACCTCAACAGACGCAGGCTTCGAGTGTACCCCAAGAACGACGATGCGCTCAACACGGACGTGCTCGATGGATCGCGCGAACGCGTTTGTGGGGTTATATGAGGGTAGACGGGCAGGGGAAGAAGCCGCGGGGTCTTTACTCGATATCTTCAACTCAGCCTTCTTTTTCTTGCTGGTGGTGACAGCTTCGAAGCCCCTCCAAACAACTTCCCCATCCTCATACCCATACCCAATCCCGTCGTCAAGATACACCTCGCCTTTCGCTCCCCCTTCAACGTCAAGCGCGACGCGCAAGGTGAAGGGATCGTTGGTCATCGCGACTGAGGAACGACGTGGTCGTTCGCGCGTAGGGAGGATAGAGCCTCCACGTAGGAGAAGTGGGAGCTGGTCGAGGGCCGCGGGGAGTTCGACTCTGCGTCCTTTGGCTTCTCCTGATTTTGATTTGGTGGAAGTAGGGGGATAAGCGGCGTGAGAGAAATAGTCGTAGTAGACCTGAGCATCGGAGAGGTACACGGAGGCGGTCGTTGCGCCTTTGGTGGTCACGGGTTTGAACAAGAGCCCTGTGGAGCCGACGTAGAACTGGTCGTCGATTGCGAAGCCTTCTTCGTCTTGAGGGAACATCAAATATTGAGGTCTGTACGCACAGACGGCGAAAAAAGTCAACGCCACGTATCACGTACAGGGTTGTGAAGAAAGGAGCAAGATAGCAACACCCACCTCAAAATCGGAATCCCCGAACCTCCTGCCTCCCAGAACGCAGTATACCAAACCGGCAACATCGAGTACCTCAACCTCAGCACCTCCTTCACGTACCCCTTATACGGCTCGTCCAAAAGGTAGGGCTCACGACGCTTTGTATCGATGTGCGCGTGTGCGCGGAAGAAGGGGGAGAATGCGCCGATTGCGTACCACCGGACCAACATCTCGGGGTCGGGGTTTCCAAAGAAGCCTCCTACGTCGGCTGTGGGGTAGTGAGGGTTAATATTCGAAATGGAAGAGACGGAAGAACCAAAGGCAGAGAAGGGGTACTCACACCCAGCAAAGCCCATGCCTCCTAATCCATTCGCGAGCACCATCTTAACGCCCACTGCCATGTGTTCCCACGTTCCAAGGTTATCCCCAGTCCACATCGCACCGAAACGTTGGGAGCCGGCGTAGAAGGAACGGGTGAGGACGAAGGGGCGTTTTGAGGGGTTGGAGCGGTGGTGCAGGGCATTGTGAGTTTGATTTGTCTGTTGATGGGATCGAAGGGAAATGTGAAGGGAAGGGAGAGAGAGAATAAGTAAGAACGAGAAGTAAAGCAATAACGGGGAGGAGCACATACGAAAAGCATTCCATTGATATTATGCACGTCCCTGTGTTCCCATCCTCCATAATGAACGTTATCCCTTGGCATCGATATTTCAGGGCCGTTGAACACTGAGGGCTGTTATATCCCTACGTCAATACACCCGTTCTCCTCCCTCCCAAAAAGGCGAGCGCGAAGGGCCGAATCGAAGAACTCGACACAAAAATGAGCGCACCTCGTTCATATCATTCCAAATCCCAACATCCTCCGTGCTCTCCGTCCACGCCCACTGTCCATCGAGGCTCTTGGTTTTGAAGAAGGATACCCACATGTCCCATGAGGCGGGGTTGAAGAAGTCGATCCAGGAGGAAGAGCCGGGCCAGCACCAGCTATGAGTGGGAGTATTGATGTTAAATTGCGATTCGAGAAGGTAAGGAGACGGAAAGAGAGACAAAGAATCAAAAGAGAAAGAGAAAAAGAAAAAGAATGCGTACCCCTCATATTCGCCCTCCCCACTCTTTGGCTTCACCAACACCTCAAGGTCAGAAGCGATCTTGTATATCGGATACTCCTGCGAGCGGCGAAGGTGCGGGTCAATGATGACGACCATCTGTTCACGCATACAAGCAACCAATGTATCGTCAGTACGTATATCTCAGCATTAGGATTTTCTAGAGAGAAAACAAACAGGAAACCCACCTTCCTCCCCTTCCCCTCAACATCTTGAACCATCTCCACTGGATCCGGGAACGTCTTCTTATCCCACATAAAATACTCATGGCCCTCTGCATACTCAATATCCAACCAAAACACATCAACCGGTATATCCTCCTCATCAAACCTCTTCATCACGCCCCTCACATCATCGCTGCTCACGTAATTCCACCTGCATTGGTGATACGCAAGTGCATACGAGGGCGGGAGTGAGAGGGAACCTGTGAGCTGCGCGTACTGGGTAAGGGTGTGGGTTGGGGAAGGACCGGGGAGGATGAATATGTCGAGGATACCGGATTCGGATATCCAGTGCGTTTCGGTGCCTTCTGTGCCTGCGCTCGTTTCTTTGCGCTCCACGTCGATCCATGTATCGCTTCCTACTGCGTTGAACACAGCTACAGTCCCTTTCTTTCCATGCGCGTGCATGAGGGGGATGCTTCCGTAGAGAGAGACGGGGGAATCGGAGAGGTATTCGAAGACGTCGGCATTATAGAGGCGGTAAGGGTCGGTGTAGTGAGCATTGGGGCCGGTTGTGGAGGGGAGGGAGAGGGGGGATGCGTGTTGGGGGATTCCGTAGACATGTGGATGGGATGGGAAGCTTATGTCGAGGGAGAGTGATTCGGGGCCTGTGTGTGGAATAAGAAGTGTTAATAAAGATTGTCAGTTTTCCGGGAGAGGGACTAACCTTTAGGCTTTGAATCCGTCCATGAGGAGAACGTCTCCTCCCACCATGCGTCCTGTTCCTCGCCCTCGAACCACGCAGCATTGTTAACCTGCATGAAAGTCTGCGCCTCTTCTCCGTCTGCACCTTCGATTGTCGGCTGGCTTCCCTCCTTCGTCCTGAAATGTTCCATATGCAGCAGTCCGCGTCCGTTAAGAACGACTTGTTCGACGCCATCTCGCAGCATGGTCACTTTGAGCGGGGCGTATTGCACCACAACTTCTACCTTGCCTTGATCGGTATCTGTATATGTAGCGCGGACACCGTCCTTCCCGACGACCCACTTAATGTCCTCGGTTTTACTCAACACCGGCTCGCGAACGAGCGCCCAAGTGGCAGCTTCGTCATAGCGTTTCCTGAGCCCGTTCACTTCGTCCATCCTAACCCTAACTACGCCATCTTCATGTACCCTTACATCCAAACCGAACTTGATATCAGGGTATAATGAAGACCTGACGAACGCCGTGAAAGACGCTTCATGGGGGTCAAGAGCAAGAGAGGCTGGGTCGACGGTGTAGGGGGAGTGCCAGGACGAGCCTGCAGAAGTTGCACGCGCAGAAAGTGCACGTCCGCGCCGGCAAAAGCCGGATTGGGAGCAGGTTTTGAAGTCGCTTGCTTTGAACGCGAGAGCGGTGGGGAGGAGAAGGAGAAGGAGAGAAGGAGACCGCATCGTCGCTAGTGTGACGCGGTCTTCCTACTGGGTTTAAGACAGCTGCGTAATACCTTGTCTATGCCCTTGTCGCCGCCGTTGTGTATGCCGGTGGTGGGTATAATATGTGCTCGATGTTGTGTCTGCCAGTGGTGGTGGTGATGCAGTCTGAAGAGCACGACGTGTAACATGTCGTCCCAAATAGGTCTGTTATGTAAGCCTTTCTCACAACACTTAGCACACCCCTTCCAGAGTCTGATCCTCAAATTTCTCTGTTTGCAACATAGCGCTTTATTGCTTTAGCTCAACTTTAGTTAGCGATAATGTCCGACATGCTCCCCAGGACTGAGATCTCGGAACATTCTTCCCCGCCCGACACTGTCCCAACCACTTCCATTCAACCCTCATCCAAGTGTTTAATAGTAATAACCCCTATACCGTACCCTCAAACGCAATAGCTCTAATTGGTGACCCATCACATCCCCCGATCTTAAGCGGTAGCAAGCTCACAATCGGGCTCTTCATCCCCAACACCTCCTCTACCCCTCTCAAATTCTCCGCAATCGCTCCCCCAGCTCCAAGTATCACACCATGAACACCCGTCCCGCATTCCTCCGCCTCCTGTCCAAGTTTCATCTCGTCCGGACTCAGCGAGTCCACACCTATCACTCTCACCCCCCTCTCCACCAACTTCTGTGCGACTTCGACGTCCAGATACGGATGGTCTCCATAGTTCTTCTCACCCCAGAACTTTGACCACCCCGTACAAAACAACACGATAACACCCTCTTTCAATGCCCCCTCATACCCCTGCACATCTTCCCACCCAATCCTCTCTCTCGCTCCCTTCCCCCTTACATCAATCACTACGCCCCTTCCCATCAATCTGCCTATATCAAACGCGTCGATCGGCTCCCCTTCAGCTATGAAATGTGAGGGTGCGTCGATGTGCGTGCCGGTGTGCGACCCGAGGGATAAGAGGGTTACATTCGAGCGCTGAGTCGGGATTGATGAGGTTTGGGTCGCTGAAAATATCGGGTGACCGGGCCAGGTGGACATTGGACCTGACGTGGTGAGTGTGTGGGAGAGGTCTATCAGACGGAGTGACATGGCTGAGTGGTGGTATTGGTGCGGGTTTGTGCTGAATGGCCAGAACTCCCTACAAGTCGATGGTTTCGCTGCGCAACAAGTATAACACTTATGTAGTCCGAGACTAACTCCCCACCCCACACAGCTAGCTCTCACATAGATGACAGCGCGGGCACGCGTGAGTCGGGAGTGGAACGAGGGGGGACTCCGAACCCGCATCTCTGAGCACGTGGTCTCCCTTCCCTCATGTTCACCCCAATAGTGCGGGCCGTACATGCAGGCGTGCATGGTTTCCAGGTCCAGTGATCATTTATTCACGAATGATCAGCGGCGCCTTCTACACCAATAGTAATAGGTGTACAATTTTAGGTCGAGGTCTATTCAGAGGCACACTTGCACTCGCCGACCTCCGAGCCCAAGGGCCCCCGGACAACGATGCCATACCCACAAGCCAACGCACGCTCGGGGCGAAGGGCGGGGGGATAAGCAGCCGAAAATAAACTTCTAGCCTGAGCTGGGTCCTGCAAAACTCTGATACTAAGTATCCCCTGAAGACCTTTTCCATAGAAATATACGATCGGCTTTCTCGTCCTGACAATTTGAATATCACTGGGCAGCAACGCCAGGCAACGTTAGCGTTCGAAGGAGCGGTTGATAAGGATTGAGTCAGTCCGAGCCGGGACGTTAGTCTCATCGTTCATGTCATTACCATTCGACTTTTGCGCTTATACGCCCCTGTCTCCCTCTTGGGTCGTCCCGTCGTGGCTCCTGGTAAATTCATGGAACACTACCACAATCAGACGGAAGTCGTACTTCATTGAACGAAAATCCATACACTCCGGTACTCAGACGAGTATGCATTTCCGTATACATACCCGAGACACTCGCCTCCCACCGACTCCCAGACCCACCCTCCACCCCCTGACTCCCAGTCACCTTTCATTTTCACCCCGATAAGTACGGCTTATATACATACGTCATGTCTTTATGGTAGCGATATTGCATTCGTGGATACGAGGCCTGATTTATTCGTAGCGTTGGCAACTAACGCTCCGCGTCCCACTCCGGACGAAGCAGCTTTTTTTCCATTGCCTCATGGAGTGTCGGATACATGGACTGGTTCGAAAAACGGAACGTCCCTTCAGGCATCATCATCCCGATTTCGACCGCATGCGAGCGAGGTCCATAAACGTGTAACGAGCGGAACGGCCTCATCATCATTGGCATGTCGGCCGTCACATTCTCAGCTCCGCCCCCGCCTTCCAGGAACTGGCGCCGATTTCTTGCCAGGTTGCGAATCAAGTTCATGTGGTCTGCAGAGCAACTGTCCAGCGTTAAATGCTCCAGATCAGGGCAAAGGACTTCATCTCGGGTGGTAGAATTGAAGGATGTCAGAAGCTCTCTGGGAGCGCGGGAGCACCTCTGAATGCGTACTGTGAGAACCTTCAGCCGGGGGAAAAGGCTAAGGATCTCGTGTAGCCGCTGATCCTCGAAGAGGAATGTCGGAATATGGAGCACTTCGAGCGGCGCTCTGGAACGATCGAGGAAACTCATTAGACGAACCCTTTCAGCCTCGTATTCGTCCCAGCGCCATAACGGTTGATAGCTAGAAGTGAGCTGAAATCGTCGCAGATTTGGTAGTGTCAATAGCATGCGCCCGAAGAGTAATTGCGCTGCTCTATGTTTCACATCCTTCGTGCCAAAGTCCGCCACATTGAATTCTGCCAGCGACGTGTGAATGTACGGGGTGTCTCGAATGGCTGGTTCGTCTTCTTCGATATTGACGTGTACCAAGCTGAGAACTTGCAAAGCAGGCAAGTTGGATAAAAGCTCGATTATTTGCGTGGCAGACCGATATTTGCAACGCCCGATTGTGACGCTGTGGAGAGTGTTGTTCGTGATGCTATCTTTGAGCGGAAGCCTAGCCCCCAGACACGCGAAGGTCTTTTGTGTGCTGTTTGGGAATACTAGATTCCCATCCAAAAAAAGGTCGCGATAAAGGTCGTGATCCTCTACGTCCCCTCCTGAGACCACAATTGCGGTACTTTGGAGAAGAGATAGCGGTAATCCGCTTATTGCAGCAAGGGATTCACTGATACCTTGGAGGGCGCCGGTATTCGCCGTGTGATAACTCCAATTATGGGTAAGAAAGACGGTCAAGCGAGCCCAACAGTGACTGGCGTTACAGATATCAGAGAAGGCTCTCTGCAATTTGTAAAGCCCATCCGAGCCATAGATGTGCAGCCGCACGTCCAATGCACAATCTCCAGCCCTCTTCATCCAGTAGGCAACTCGTTCTTGGCAGTGCCTAGATGGATGAATATCAATCCTCTTCCACGCCTGAGGATAGCCCAGGATGCCCTGTCGCCATGTACGGCAGACGTGAGTGGCCTTTATAGGCGCATCACGATCTCTGGCGATCCATCTGTCAAAGATCTCGTAGAGCACGTCCAGCGGAAGAGCACGCGCAAACGAGAGGTTGTGCTTCGTCACTTTGATGTGACGTTGAAGTTCTGCGATACGTGCTTGCAGGGTAGTGACCTCGTCCTGAAAGGCTATGAGCTGGTTTTTAAAATGGGCGCGTTCTCGGGGACTTGGCGGGAAGAAGTCATGGAGAAGTTCGGTGGTGATGCGAGGAAGAAAGAGTGACATATCCGATGAATTCGTCTTGAAAGTTGTGTCTGAGGTTTAGTGGTCGGCTTTAGAGGGTGCTGACCATGGATGAAGTGAAGCTGGGCTTTGGTCGGGTAGACCCGGCGGACTGTCGCTCAGGGTGTTTCCTAATGCTGAGACCGAAGCCCCTATATACGCGCCGGAGGCTCCCACTTAACATAGCAAACAACGACTCAAGGGCTTGCAGTGCGGGAAATCCTCGACAGCTTGGAAACCATAAACCGGAATAACAAGTCCCAAGATGCAAATGTCCACGGCACTGAGACCAATTACGCTGCAGGAGCCTAGACCGGCAGTGTTTAGTTATCGTTATACTCATAGAATCCTCTCCCACTCTTCCTCCCCAACCACTGAGCGTCTACCATTCGCTCCAAGAGCACAGAAGGGCGATACTTCGAATCCGACGTGCCAGTGTAGAGGGTCTGTTGTATCGAGAGGCAGGTGTCGAGGCCGATGCTGAAGTCAGGTGGTCAGCGGCTGCAGAACCACCGCAGAACCAACACTCGAATACTCACAAATCGGCTAAAAAGGTAGATTCAGATAAGTGACGGTTATATGAAAACGGGTGGGGGCGAACTTACCGAGCTGGAGGGGACCCATGGGATGGGCCATTCCCAATCTGAAGGTTTTGTCGATGTCATCGCGTGTAGCTACACCCTGTCATCACAGTCGAGAGGTGTTAATGGCTGGCTACATGTCATCTCTTCCTTGACAAACCTTTTCTAGGCACATTATGGCTTCGTTTATGAAAGGCATTAACAGAGCATTCGAGACGAAACCAGGGACATCCTGAGACGTTGCCACCTCTGGTGCGGCAATCAGTTGATCTGAAGGGGCAGGAAAGCAAAGCAGCCCAACCTTTGCCACACGCTTCTGCGAACGCGCGGGAACGATCAAGCGTATCCGTAGACGTTTGGATAGCTGATATGAGTTCGACGAGTTTCTGGAGACAAAACTTATCTCTGAAAGAATGAGAACTCATACAACGACGAGACATACCATGACAGGTACGGGGTTGAAAAAGTGAAGACCTTTCAACCAGGGATTATACATTCTGTCCCCTCAGGTGAGCGCACGGCCACTTACCAACTACTCTGCCAGCGGCCGCTTTGCCCTCGTCTGAAGCAGCCGTCTTTCCCTCAGGAATAACGGAAGCTGCGATCTTCGTAATACTTATTGACGACGTATTTGTGGCTAATATCGCGTCTGGCCTCAGCTTCTCAGCAAAGCCCCGAAATATCGTCCGCTTAAGATCCAAGTTCTCCGAGACCGCCTCTACGACCATGTCGACGTCGCGCATCGCCTCCACCGTGTCGACCACGCGGATCCTTTCGCGTGCCTCTTGTGCTTCGGAGGCCTGGAGTCGGCCTTTGGACACGTCCTTGGCAAGGAGCTTGTCCACGAGCGCAAGTCCTTTGGTGACTTGGTCCTGGGACCGGTCATGGAGGAGCACAGGGACCTTCGCGCGCAGAGCCGAGACAAAGGCGATCCCAGTGCCCATTTGTCCTGCACCTAGGACACCCAGCTGTTTGATGCCATGAGCGACGGACATGATGATGATGAGAGAGAGAGCAAGTTCCGAATCACGTGCAAGTACACCTTCTTCCGCATCGGTGTCAATATTTCGCTAACCGTGTACAACTTGAAGCTTGAAGCCTGAGCGAGCTAGGTGCAGTTCATGCGTGTTCTCGAGTAAGTTGGCATCACGAGTAGGGGGCACTGATATCCTTCCGAACAGAAAACATCTCTAGAGGAAACGACCTCGAGATGGTTGAATTCGTAGGTACTAATCTGATCACTGGCACCGAAGTTTCGTCCGTGCTTCTCGAGGCGTTTCGGGCGAAAGGCATCTGCCGCGATAGACAAGTCTTGCTGAAGAAGGCCATCACTGAAAACCAGATTACGGAACTGTTTTCGCCAAAAACAAGGTAATTCTGATGCCAATGCTTCCGATAATTTCGATCGTTATAAACCGTGACAAGCAAAGCTCTGATCACTACTAGTGCTGGCCAGTGTCAGCGACGCTGTACGGAAGCATAATCGATATCATTGTAGTTACTAGTCGCTGACTAGCGTTTAGCTACCATTTCAAGTCCGACGTGGAACTTTGCCATAAACGCAGGTCCCCTCGGCCCAACAAACGGTCAACGCCCTTTTGGCACCTCAGCCGACATCGCCAAGGACATTATTGGAGCTTCGATAGAGGGTTGTACAACAGTGTACAACTGCTGTGACAGACTCGCGGTCAGAATCTTGGCAAACTAGTATGTTACTCAGATGGACCTAAAAAACACGATGCGGATGAAGGCCAGTTGTCTCCAAGGTTGGCCTGAGGTTTCCATGCCCAGAACTTGTTCTCCTTCCCCAGCAGATATTGGACTAGTACTTATGGTGACTCGCCAGAATGCCGCTGAGGCTATGAGCACGTTCCCTCAACTTCTTGATCGTCCGGTCTTGCTGTGGGTCAGGGAAGATATCTAACTCCGTCTTTTGGGTCGAGCGACGGAGCCCATTTAAAGGGGAAGGATTTTCTCGAAGCGCCAATACCCAATCGCTACCTTCAGTATGTTCAAGCAGCCTCTATTCTTCTTCACTGCCCTCCTGGCTATCGCTTCTGTGCCAGTCCTCGCCGCCAGCGAGCCTGATACAGAGTTACTTGAGGCTATCGAAAGCTCCGATTCTATCGGCGTCACCCCGAACACCGGTTTCAACGCCCTTCGTCGTAACTGCCCGAGTGGCTGGGGCTATTGTTCTAATGGATGGCAAGCTACGTGCGATATTTAATATTGTCGCGACCTGACACTCTTCATGCCACCTCTTTTAGATGTTGTCCACTTGGTGGTCAATGCTGCATCTTGGATAAGTGCTGTGGCAAGGAGTAGACCTCTCTATCGAACCAAAACTTTCTATTTTGCTGATTTTTCTCTCTTGTCGATTCTAGATACTACTGTGTGCGCAACTCAGCGTCCACTAGAGTTGGATGCTGCCCCAATGGTCATCTGTGCCGAGCACCTGCGGCGGAGCCTGGAGTAATCGCAGAAAATGCTACGAATGACGACCTTGCATGAGTTGTGAAGGCTATATCTCATTCGCGTTACTCCTCGTTTCCTCTTAGTCTTGTACTTATAACGACATAGTACGACGAGACCACGTATGTTTTGCGATCATCTTGGCTGTGCTGCCAGATTGGCACTTGCCTTGGCGTGGATTGCAGTAACAAATTTGTTGAAAGACACCAGTCCGTTCGATCTAACATGAGAGGATGTTTTCATAGGTTCATCTCGGTGACGAGCCTGAGGGAGAGGGGACTCGGGCTGGATTATCATGTTCGAACAACCATCTGGTTATTAGACGTGAGCCGAGGGCCCCTTCACCGGGAGGGGCATCATAGACATCGAGATGGGCCAATACCAGACACGAATCCAAGTAGGAGCACCGGGCAATTAGAGAGTAAATTGGTATAGCATGAAGTCAGCCGGAGTCGCGGGATATAAAAAATACATGTCATTCTTTGATACAGCCTTCGCAAACCTTGTGTGGGATGGAGAATGTCATTTTCATCTTAGACATGTGATGACTCCTTCTCAGGATCGGATGCTGCGGTACTTCCACCAACCAAGGAGTTAGCGCTGTCACCTCGAACCTTATGGACGGCAGTGGATCAGAAAGCTGTGCGGAGTTCAAGCGAAAGCGAATTACCGTGAAGCTACCCATCTCCAGCTGGGATTGAGTGATGGCCACGTTGATGTAGTTTTCAGAGGCATGCTCCGAGATCAAGGGCGGCTGAGGTACGTCAAACAGTATTGTCGACACTTGACGTACTTCTACCTTGTCATTGGATATGACAAGACGCGCGTTCAGCGTTGCCAAGAGGCAGTTGGCATACCTAGGTAGCCATGAGCATTGCAAGGCTGAAGGGGGATATGTACTTACAATCTAGAGATTGAATAAAAGCTGAAGTTAAACATATCAGAAAGTGATCGCGACTGTCAGTGGGCGTGCGGCGTACATATATAACTCGTCCAACGAGTTTCCTGGCGATATTACGCCTCTGCGATCTGCAGGCATTCTTGATTCTTCATACCCTGTCAGAATGAACAAGAGCAGCATTGCCGCGGTGGTGACGACACCAGTCTCGAGTGTCCACTTTATCAACTTCTTGACTAGTCCACGAGTTTCCTTCAGTGGACTTTTGCCTCCTTGTCTGAAGAGCTGGATGTTGTTTTGAGCGCGGTAGTAACAGATTTGCAAAATGATCGTGTCAACGCACCAGCCGGATTGTCTCAACAGTGATGATGAGATCACAAACAAAGCTTCCAATCATCCACATCTGCATCAGTGTCAGGCGAAACTAGTAACCCGCGAAAACACATAGACGCACGTCTGAATATAAATTGAGGCCAATGCTCAAGCTTGCTCCCTGAGGTAGTGGCAGTGATTTCGGTGGGTAGCATATTGGATAAGTCGAGGAGACATACCATACTTCCAAAACCCAAGGCTATGCACTGAATTATGGATGTCTAGAATACGAATCATCAATCTCAAAGCATGCGCCGGATGAATGGGGCTTACCAGCATGATGAGGATTGGTATATACCAGGAGCGCCCCATGACGCGAATTCTCCAGCAATAAAATCCGTGCACCATTACCGAGACTGGGGGCTCCATTAACGGTGATTTCGTAAGGGAAACCTCGGAGTGACCTACTCAGGCCAGTTAGGAGAGATATGACCCAAAGCAACAACGCCCCAAGGAGCTCCGTCTGAGCACAACTGAGACAGTGCATCTTGGCGCCAATCCATAGCGCGTAAAGTATGACGCCAAAGCTAGCAGTTTCTAGCACAAAAACAACCCAAACTTGCAAGGGTTTATGAATAGGTCCGAGCCAAGTACTCGAGAGAACACTTTTACCATAGGTTCTGATTCGCATAGAGTCTCTCGAAAACCTTGTCTGATAGATAACTTCATAATGCTCAGATAAACAAATGGAACATCAAGCTAAAAAGTGAACTCACACATCTGCACTATCAAAATGCCATACAAGAGTATACTAAAAGCGTAACCAAGCGCCTGCGGAGGGTCACTTCAGGATGCACCATAAAACCTCTAGCAGGAAATATAACTTACCACTGCCTCATCCCTGTGTTTCCATACATGAGTCAGGTATTCCTTCCTTCGGCATTGACATAACCAACTCACGATGGCAAATGTGAGGTATCCATTGAGCTGAGCTCGGTTTCCCAAGATGTTCGCTCGAACCGTGAAGAGGGGGGTGCTTACTTGTCCGTGGTGACGTGGGTGTAGTGAAGTGGAAGAGTAAGGGACAATTCGAAGTCGCACTTTTGTACCAGTACCCATCCTGATCAGTCACTGCCATTGTATATCTTAGAACCAGCGTCAATGAACTTGGGATCCCAGCGTGGCGTTTACAACTTAGGCTGGTATGAGGGGTCGCTGCGGGGCAAATTTAGTAATGATGCATTTGGGAGATGAATTGCCAGTGGCTCAGCCTTTCTGCTCAAAGCTCAGCCAGCGGAGGCTGTTCCTTCTTCTGATGAGATCACAAGCCCCTGATATCCGGAAAAGAAGACTCACGAAGAGAGAGATGGCTATACTCATTGGACGCTCATGAGACACGATAAGAGGGAGCGCGCCGGTCATCTTGAACCCAGAAACTACGGAGACGGTCTCACTAATGCTAAAGGATTAAGATATTATAGCAGGCTTCGATACTGCCCACGTATGTCGGAGTCTCCGTATTTGGCAGATTAAGTATTCATCTCGGTCGGATGGGCTGTTCTTTGATTGAGCTGAAATAGACCTCGGCATAAAAGCATCGCCATGGTACTGTACTGATGAAATGATCATGAGAATAAATCGAGTTGGCGTTTGGTTGGTACAACGTGGTAAGTAGAACCTCATTTGAAGCCTTGCTTGCGACCAGCTCGGAGTCCTCAGCTCCACATGAGAGAACTCAGGAACATGTAGAGGTTGTTTGGTCTTATTGTCGATGGCACCGAGGTGGTTGATGGACCTTCACGTGAAGGTCAGGGTGGGATGAACCTGTCACCTAGTGGGGCCGCCATCTGAATCTCCCATCAGTGAACGTTGAACCATGACGAGTATCCTGCCCCCCTTCGTACAGGCAGCCTCGGGCTCTCTGGGCGCTGCATCTGCGAATGCGTTGACCTACCCGCTCGACCTCATAACCACCCGGATTCAAGCGAACAAATTGCAATCATTTCGGAAGCTACTAAGCTCCCACAGATTATCGTCGTTTTACGACGGAATCACCACAGATACAGGTGCAACGCTTCTCTCAAGGTAAGGATATTGCTGTCACAACCAGACGTCCCATTTCATAGGGGTTAAAGCTGGTGTCACCAGCTTCCTGTACTACTATGCGTACTCGTTCCTCCGGGCGCTCTTTGTGCGGGGTAAATCGAAGACAGCGATGCTCTCCGTGCCTCAGGAACTCGCGATAGGCTACCTGTCTGGCATCGCAAGTAGAGCGGTCACCACTCCGTTGAACATCATCACCGTCCGAATGCAGACGGAGCGCGAAGACGATGACGTCGACGTCAAGGCGGAGGCGCAATCACGTGAAAGCTCCAGTACCCCCGCGTCGCTGTCCTTCCGAGCGGTTTGCCACCAAATATACGATGAAGATGGCCTGCTTGGATTCTGGAAAGGTTAGTTTGACGCCTAAGCATATACTTGTGAACGGATATGAATGCACCGTTCGATTCTGGTCGCGACGACTAGGTTTCACGACTACTTTCCTGCTGTCACTGAACCCGGCCATCACCCTCTACCTGTTCCAACTATTTCGTCGGGTTGTGCTCAGGGGGAAAGAGCGCGCGTCACCCCCTCCAGGACAAGCGTTCTTGGGTGGCGCACTGTCGAATACCATTGGTAGGGAACTGCTCAGGCGTGGTGTTTGTTGTATCTGATGGCCTTTTGCAGCGGTCACGCTATTGTATCCCCTCATATTGGCCAAAACGCTCATTCAGGCCACACGAAAGCACTCCGAAACAAACTCTCAGTCGACGAGATTCCACCCTCCTCCTACGATCCGTGGAACCCTGGCAGAGCTTTATGCGACCAACGGGGCACCTGGGTTATATAGAGGCTTGGGTTCCCAAGTCCTGAAAGGTGTTCTGAGGCAAGGCACAGCTCTCATGGTTAAGCAAAGGTAATCTCATCCACACTCACCCAAACAAAATCAGCGTCTCACACAGTTTGTCTGAGCCAGAATCGAGCAGCTCGTTGTCCAAGCATATCTGAGGCAACGCGCACTGCGACGCAGACAATGAACAGGAGTCATCATATTACTGTTTGTATTTTCACCGAGTGTAAGTCACCATTGTAAGTTCCAGTTGCGCGATAAGTTAGCAAGGTAGGTTGTTAGCGAGTAACACTGTTGTGTGCCAGCTGCTCAAGGCATCAAGAGCCACTTAGCGAGCAGCTTGGGGAAGTTGGGAGTTCCGAGACCAGTGACGGGGTCCCAGCCCTCGGTAGCGTTGTATCCAAGGGTACCGCAACCTTGGTTAGTACCGTTAGTGATATCGTTGAAACCGTCAGTGAAGTTCGACGCGTAGATCTGTGATTCGGGTCAGCGGATCACCTGAGGTGTGACATGCAAACACTACATACGAGAGGGTTGATGAAGCCAATGGGCTTCTTCAGGGCGGTGATGCGAGCATCGTTGATCATTGTCAAGATAGCACCAACGACAGGTGCAGATGCGGAAGTACCGTATACGAGACTGAAGTTGCCGTCGATCTGGGTGGTGTTGGGTCAAGGTCTGGTGCGGTGAGACGAAAACAATGTGCCTACCGCGACCACGTAGTTGGCGCCGTTGGCCGAGATATCAGGGTAGCCACGAGACTGCGGTCACGTCGGTCAGCCAAAACATCACGTTGATAGACCACATGGAATCCTGCTCACCATCCCAGTTGAGTTGAAGATATTGCTAGGGTACGCAGGAGGGAAGTTCTTGAGGTAAGACTTCACGGCACTCTCCTGATAGTCGGGCACCGCGAAGTAGTTGCTGAATCCACCACCGGAGTAGATAACCTGTTCACAAGCGTCTTCCTTGTCGTACACGGTCTTTCCAGGGCTGAGCTGCGTCGCACCGACGGAGGTGACGTACGGGCAGGTGCCAGGGAAACTGGGATTGAAGATCTTGCCGTCGGCGGTTTGAGAGCCTACGCACGAAACAAACAGGGGAGGGGGGTTGATCAGACTTGTTCTGTTCAGTTTGAGCTGTGTCTGCAATCATACCATCTGGGTTCAAGCATACGCCACCGTTACCCGCGACACCGCTGTCACCAGAACTGTACAAGACGGTCACACCCATGAGGCCAAGCTTGGCATACTCGGCACATTGGCGTGCGGCGTAGGCAGGTGTCAGGTCTGCTTCGTTATATCCGTACGAGGTGGAAATTACGTTGGCAGGCTTCACGGTTCCACAATCCTTGGCTAATTTGTTGAGAAATTGTCAGTGTGTTGGGCTTGCACACAATTAAGGATGTCTGACCGTTGTATCCGCCAGATTGTGTATCGGGGTAAACGCTGTCCGTGCTGGGGTCGTCGCCGCCCTCGAACGTGCAGTAGGTGCCATCAAGAGCATCGAGGAAATTGTTGAAGGAAGCACCTAGACATGCGTGCTCACTGTTAGACAAAGGCTCGCGGTAAATGAAGGATGTAAAATTCTGACTTTCAATCGTGTCGCCAACCTGGTACAGAGTCACCTCTTGTTTATTGGTGACGAGCGTCATGCCGTATTCGAGGTCAAGGTTGGACTCTCCGTTGATGTTGAAGCTTTCTTGGGTGCTCAACGAACCTGAATCGGAAAGTGAGCTGGAGACTTTACGAGGCAGCTGAGGGTCTGACATACCTCCGTCAATAGAGACCATCTTGGGGCTGACGCCGTCAAGGCCAGTGGAGAAGTTCTGCGCGAACAGGTTGAGATCGTCCTGGCGGTAAGATTGGGGCGTATATTCGACTACATGAGATCGTTCAATGTCCAAGCCAAGCTTCACCAATAGACTGCTAGGCTCACCGATACCATAGCTATTATTGTCCGCAGAAAGTGGCTCATAAATGAGACCGTATAGAGCACGGAGACAGAGGGGAGTGATGTGATTGTCACAATCCTCGAGCTGATCAATCCAGCTGGAGACTTGGCCAGTCGTCTTTGGCCCAGTGCCTTCTCCTGGTAAACCGACGGGCTGGACTTTTCTGACTCCGTCACGCTTGGACAGCTTGGCATCAAAGTGGACGGTAGGGGTTACAAAGTCAACATGGGTTGCGAGATGCTCGGGGAGGTGGTAGCTTTCGCAAGCTATAATTACAACGCGTGAATGAGACGTTCCTAGCTTTCCATTCCATTCCTTCAATTGAAGGCTCACCGACGTGTTCGCTTCCACTCTCGTGACCATACACATGGTACGAGGTGTGCAGGAGGTCCTCAGCCTCCTGGACAGTGGCTTGGAACTCGATCCAGCCCTTGGAAGGAGAGATCTTGATGCGGTGCGCCTCAATCCCGCTCTCGAGTAGCCAGTTATGCACGGCATCAGCGGACTCCGGGCTTGGGGCGAATGTGGCCGCAACCTGAGCGGCAGTCCAATGGTTGCCGTAGTTCGGGGAGTTAGGGTGAGAGACATCGTAGAGATACTCCTCTATGTCCTCAATGTTGGGCTGTGCAAGCGCAAAGCGCAAAGGAATGACTGCAGAAGGATTGTGCTTGCGAGCACGGCTCCATCCCGAGGGTATATGTGATCGGCGTTCGTGGAGAGTCCACGGGGAGAGAGTAGGACCTGCACTAGCGGCAAGCCCGAGCGAAAGTAAAACGAATGGAAGGAGCAAAGAGCGCATTGCTGTAGGAGTGAAGGGAAGAGTGAAAGGATGGAAAAACGTACCAAGCTAAAAGATCGTTTATGATATATGGACCGCCCGGTTTGCTCTTAGCACAATAAGGCAAGTGTCGAAGCGGGGACAAGACAAATGATACGTCCCGACGTGACAACCATCTGACGGCCAACCCTAAGTTACGACATGTCGACTCATCTGAAACCTTTAAAATGATGCGGAGAAGCCTTCTCTGGGCCCATGGGGAACGTGCAGGAGTGATAATCAACTCTTCACCCCGCACCAGCCCGCGGCGATGATGGATTTCGCAGATTTTGCTAGTATCATAGCACTGACAGTGATGGAGGATTCGGGGATCGCTACGGATGCTGACTTCGGAACATTGACATGAGGCGAGCTTCTTTGTTCGGTTCCTCATAATCACACGAGCCCACACACTGCACAAACCAACTCGGGTGACGCGGTCGAAGCCAAGGGCACATCAAGGTGAGTCCACTGCGCAGTGCGCACTGTCCGCGTGGTCTTTCCCCAACTTCGATTGCCACCTATGACTGGGCTCGCGTATATACATGTACCACCATAAGGCCGATGTGTATAGCGCACAAATGGCACGTGTATCTCCCTGGAGTGTCGGGCAGGCATACATAATGAGCATCCCCATGAGTTGAGTTGCGGCATTTGTCGCCATTCGCTACTCATAGCGGCATACGCGCGCTCGACGATGCACTGGGAAGGCGGACGACCTGCCAGTGCTGGGGATGATTGCATGATATTTTTGCAAGTTAGTAGCCGGATAGCCGTTTTTCTAAGTCCTTGTCCGGGTACAATGAGTTCGATAGAACTCAGGAGATGCGGGGTTCCTTCTTGACCAGATACTACTACCATGGTTGCGACGCGAAAGGTCCTTATGCTACACGGGCAAGTCCAATGCCTCACTGAAATGATGAATGATTTTGACGCTGACGTAGGAACGGTACAGATACTCGCAAAATGCGAGCATCTTCAGTAAGCGGGTTAGCTAACCTCGACGCTCATGTCGCTCGCAGTACAGCTAACCGGGACGTTTAGCTCGGAGCACTCCGGAAGGCGATGGGAAATGATATAGAGATGGGCTCGTAGATATTCTGGGTACCATCGTGGCTCCTGTGATGCTGATCAACTAACGACTACAGTGTTCATCGACGCCCCGGTGGTCCTACAACCCGTCGACCTCGATGGACTCACAGCCAACGCGCTTGGTGCATCTGAAGCAAGTACTACAGGATCCGATCCAGCTGTAACTCCGAGAGCGTGGTGGAAAGCAAATGCCGAGCGCACTGCCGCTATCGGGCTAGAAGATAGTCTGCAGATGCTCCGAGATTTGCTTCAGCAGGATCGGTATGATGTGAGCGTCTAGTGGATGCTTGGATCCCTTGTTGTAATCTCAGATCCTCGCTCTTTCAGGGTGTTTTTGGTTTTAGGTATGTACTGGGGAGGATTTGGGGTGTGTGGGAGTCTCTCGCTGACCCTGTGCCAATCGACAGCCAAGGTGCCGCAATGGCAACTGTTCTCGCTGCGTTGGTGCGTGCGGACATCTGGCACAACTTCACAACGTCAGGAGGCTCACACACCTTGTCGCAACACAGCTGGAGAAACCCCATTCGTACCCTCCTTTCCTTGTCAATGACCAACCGCCTCATCCTCCCCTGTAGGACATCTGCATCTCTCGTACATCTTCCCAACTGACTTACGGGAACTGCTTTTTCCAGGCAGTTTTGCGTGGCTGTCTCAGGATTCAAGGTGAACGACCCTATATCCAATGAGATTTATGGACAATCATACGCCACGCCAACATTACACGTCATCGGAAAGACAGATGTGATAGTGGTCGAGGAGCGATCAAAGGTCCTATTGGACCTATCCGCGAATCCGAGAGTCGAAGAACACGAAGGAGGTTGGTGCACACTCTCACATCACGCGAGCGTCCGAGAGCTTGACCTTTGCTAGGCCATTTCGTCCCTTCAAAGGCCAATTGGCGGAACTTCTTACGCGAATACATACGTGATCCGCTGGGCAAAGTCCCATCTCCCAGCCCAGGAGGGGCGTCGCAGCCTGGTTCTGGTATAGTCACCCCTGCAGCTCCTTCTGCTAACCTATAATTATCTGCGACGAGCAGTATAGAGTCACCACGAAGTGAGACAAGTAGAGAGTGTGTAGTTTCCATTTTAGAGGAGTCGGCAACCTTGGCTGCGCATGTACTAGTTCAATTTATACTATTTGGAAATCGGGAAGCTTGAAGTCATTACATTCGCTCTTACCCCTATCTCACTTTTCTCCTTTATTCCCAGCACAACCACCTTTCATAGGTGCGTCCCAAAGATCTCGAGCCTGTCTTATGCTAACCTGGCGTTACTCCCGGGCCCCACAGGTAGCATCTAATCATCCTCCAATGCCCCGTCACTTAAAGGCAGGGATGCGGCAGATCGGTTCAGTTCTCAGATCCGTCCATCCTTGCGTCTCAAGCCGTCGGTATTGGACAATCTGCCGCTTGATGTCAACAATATTCCTAACACTTGCGATATCCTGACCCCTTCTGAGCTTACGATCACTAACCTAAACGCAAAACGCGATTTGCAAGTCGCTTGCTCGTGGGCTGTCGCGGTAGTGATGGCCTTTGGAAAGCGAGCTGCGATTGGACTGGGAAGAGATTTTGCCGTTGGTTAAACGGGCCATTGGCCCTGACTGTGTCAAGGAACACAGCGCAAACGAAGTGGAGAAGGTGAGTAGCATTGCAGACGAGACCTCACTTGACACTCATAGCTACATCGATATTAGCTACACGAAGACTATGATGCGTTCATCCATGCATACAATGAGCACTGGACCAAAATGGGCTGCGACGTGGTGTTGTGCCCTCCTTACCCTGATACCGCGGGTCCGCACGAAATCAACTAGTATCTGAGGTACGCACCAGTCACTTACCTTCCCATGAGGACTACCTGAGTCTCTTGCAGTTACACAGTGATCTGGAACTTTTGTTGGTGTCCTGGTGTCGTGTTTCCGACCGGTATACACATCGATCCCGCAGTCGATGTCGTTCAGCAAGACTTCACTCCTATGAATAAAAAAGACGCCATCAATAAAGCACTTTGTGGGTCGGAATCGCCTTAAAATATTTTAAAGACTCGTGCCCAAACCGCTTCTGCAGATGATCCAGAGCTTTACGAAGGACTACCTGTCTCCCCCCAGGTGGTTGCAAAGAGGTGCGACGACGGTTTCTTACTGGCTGCGCAAAGACGCATCGAAAAGCCCATCAGATACGATCGAAGGTCAATGAGAATCCACCAGATACGAACCAAACTTGAATGATCAATCCCACAAACTATTCCTATCTCAGGACTAGCCATACTCGTGACTGGTTCTCGTGACTGATACCGATATGAAGAGTGTAACGTATGCTCTCTTGAGTGTTGAGTGCTTTATTTTTGGCTGATAATGAGCGGTATAAATTCTTATCGTCTCGCTCACCAGAGCTGCACGTATCTTACCCTTCATCCTCATGTCGATCAAGCAGTTGACCCAGGGCGCCACAGGAAATGCTGAATATACCCAGGGAGTAGCTGTTCTGCTTGCACGCCTCGATGCACAGATCCCAGCTTCTCTTCGACTGCCTCAATCTCTGCTCGATGATCCTCCCCTAAATGTCACATCTATTCCAGAGACCTGCGGACTCTTAACACCAGAGGAACTGGCCATCACAGAGCTGGACGCAACGGCCATTGTTGAACGTATCGCAGCGGGACAGCTAACTGCGGTGGAGGCTGTTACTGCATTCGGGAAGCGCGCGGCTATCGCGCACCAACTGACCGCGTGTTTGACAGACTTCTTCCTCGACGAAGGTATTGAGCAAGCTAAGGCACTTGATGAGTACTTCAAGTTAGAGGGGAAAGTGATTGGTCCTCTTCACGGACTGCCAATCTCTATCAAGGTGCGTGTGATGTTCGGTATCCGGTTATCTCTCCAGCGCTTAAATAACTCCAGGACATGTTTCCTGTGAAAGGTCGATGGGGTTCTGGTGGTTTTTTCAGCAATGTCGAGCTATCGTCCGACGATTGTGACATGACGAAGATTCTGCGCGAGCTGGGAGCCGGTGAGCTGGAGTAGTCCTGAGTGTGGGTTCCATGTGACGGTCGGGCTCATACCTCATCGCCAGTGTTCTACGTGAAAACAAACCAGCCCCAAACGATCATGCACTTGGAGGCCCAGTCCTGCTACGGTCGCACGGTGAGTACGCACCTGGATTGTGTACAGGTGACCACAATAGCCAACCTGTCCCAGCTCAACCCACACAATATCAATCTATCAGCGGGTGGTTCTTCTGGTGGAGAAGCTGCCTTAGTGGCAATGAAGGGGTCTCCAATGGGGATTGGAAGGCAAGCCCTGGGTTTACACATAATAACCACGTGATAACCCACCTGGCACAGTGACGGAGGAGGCTCTATCCGTGGCCCTTGCGCTTTCACAGGTCTATATGGCATTCGCCCGTCGTGCAAGACGACGCCTATGGGAGGTACAATCTGGTAGTAAGTCAGAAATGAATTGCTTTTTGATAACAGAACTTTGACTTTCGGTTTAGTCAGAATGGACACGATGGGACATTGGCTTCGTCTGGCCCGATGTGCAATTCATCGAGGGACATGAAGCTACTGGTCGAAGCTGTGCTGAACGCAAAGCCCTGGCTACTGGACCCAAGTCTGGTCCCCCTACCGTTAGTGGTACCGCAACTGAGCCAAAAGCTTCGTGTTGGCGTGATGATGCATGATGGCGTGGTTTTGCCGCATCCTCCAATGCTTCGAGCAATGAAATTGGCAAAAGCAAAACTTGAGGCATCGTCGGAGGTAGAGGTCGTAGACTACGTTCCATTCCAGCACGAAGAGGGCTATAGCATCATCGTAAGTGCCACGGCTCTCTGTCTATCAACCTTTCGCTGATGGAAGACGTTCATAGCGTACCTTATACTTCGAGGATGGCGGCGAGACGGTCCACCGATGCTTGAAGGAGGGTGGTGAAGACATACTGCCGCTCACAGAATGGGTCATCAGCCCACCACACACCAAGAAGCATGACGCCATTCAGGCTTGGGAGGTTCGTACAGGTGCTTTGAAGAAGTCAAATCCTTGCTCAAGCTCGAGTGCAGTTACGCGTTAAGCGTGATACTTATCGCCGCGTATATTCCGACCATTGGCATAGTCAAGGCTGCGACGTAGTATTGTGCCCTCCATTCTCCGGCACTGCGAGCCGCCATGACACCGCGAAGTACTGGGGGTGAGTACATATTAGGCCACGCACGGGTGTTCACATCCTGATTCACTTTCCTTTCCAGTTACACTGCGATCTGGAACTTGCTTGATTACCCGGGAGCTGTCTTTCCAACTGGTCTCGTCGCTGATCCAGCTCTTGATGCTGTGGATGCAAACTTCACTCCGATGGGTCCGGACGACGAGTTCAACCATTCAATCTGTACGTATCGGTCCGTTTATCCGAAGTCGTTTCGAGGCGCTCACTGCTCGAATATCACAGATGAACCAAAAGCATACGTTGGCGCACCTGTGAATCTGCAGGTCATTTCTCGTCGCTTCAACGACGGCTTGGTGCTGGCGGCGCAGGACATTATCGAGCGTATCGTGAAGTCTTGAGTAGTCCAAAATGATGGCCTGGATGAGAAATTTGATCGCGATCCCTCTGATCTTCTCAAGACCCTCCATTTGCCCTCCATTGTTGTACTATTTTCGTCCAACCTATGTAACGGACCTTCATTTTCCACGAACAGCTGTGTGAGCCAGCGAGCCTGCTAACTCATCATGATGGCCTAGTGCGTTACTACTTGCGTTTGAAATTGGTTAGCAGTCATGAACGTGCAATGTGTACCCACATGCTCGAGGGACAGACAGCCATGTGATACAGTGTCTCGGCGCTCTCGTCCGTCCCGAGGTCAGAGGAGCTCCCAAGTCGCGGCTCCTTCGTGGCAACCACCATCTACTAGTATTGAATCATGTCTCTAGAGTCCTCGAACGGTTTGGTGTGCTTTACAAACTGCCTGCTACCTCAGGAAGATGGCAGCCTTGTTGAGAAAGACCTTTGGATGGACGAGCGACGTGGAGTTATCTTGGATGCTCAGGTGGGTCCTCTTTGACTGTTCAAGACTTGTCGCTGAACTTTGGGAACAAACGTCTTGCTTCTAGAAAACTTTCTTCCTGAGGAAAGAGAGGCCGGATAAGATTATTGACCTATGTGGCAACATTCTAAGGTAATTGACCAAGACGAGTGGGAAGAATATGTTAAACCTGCTCTCTCATCGCCGTAATTACGGAATATCACTGACATCAGAATAACACTCTTAGCCCAGGTTACCTCGACATCCAGATCAATGGAGGCTTTGGTTTCGATTTCTCTGTTTATGATGGCGACGACCAGGCATATCGCGATGGACTGAAATTGGTCGCAGAAAGAATCATCGAAACTGGTGTCACTGGTCTCGTACCCACGATAATTGTACGTCATGACGCTGAGCCCAAACGCGACGCCCAGTTGATTTGCTTCCTGCAGACCCAAGAGAAGTCGCTCTATCCTAAGCTTCTGCACCTCTTGCGCCCTTGGTCTCCTCCAGGTGCTGCTCACTTACTCGGCTGGCATGCAGAAGGTCCTTTCCTCCAGCTCGCTAAACGCGGAGCACACTCCCCGCCCCTGATCATTCCCGCATCAGAAGGCTACAAAAGCTTTGAGTCTATCTACAGGCCAGAGAATTTAGCAGATGCAGAGGACTGGCTCATGCAAGGGGACACCGACCAAGGGACTGTTGGTGTCCGTATGATCACCGCAGCTCCTGAAGTCGAAGGTGTCATGGAGGCCATTGCTGCTGCTAGCAAGAAAGGCATCTGTTTCAACATTGGCCACAGGTAAGCCACATGCTTTCCACCAAGTATACCGGTGTTTTATACCAGTCTAGCATTTGTACGACTGATGTCGCAACTGCTGCCGTCCAAAACGGTGCTCGGTGCATTACGCATCTTTTCAATGCAATGCCCCAGTTGCATCACCGTGACCCTTCGATTATCGGCTTGCTTGGCGCCTCTCCCTATGCCTCCTCCACGCCAGCGTTTAACTTTGCTCCCTTTCCAACTTCCAATCAATCCACCGTGGGCACCCCTAAGAAGCCTAGCTCTCCTCCTGCTCCCTACGCATCGGAGGCCTTTGACGAGATCCAGACTCCACCTCAGACTCCTGCCCTTGTCGCGACCCAGTCCCAATCGCAGGCGTACAAACGTACACAGAGCAAGTCATTGACGAGCACGGCAGCCATTACCTCCGTGCCGCTGGAGAGTAGGCAGTCGAGCGAAAGTGGGAAGAGCGCATTCCCAGGTTTGCCCTTTGAAAGACCCTTCTATGAGATTATAGTCGACGGGATCCACTCTCACCCTAACTCGGTTCGGGTAAGGATGATCCGCCCGTTTTGTTGTGCATAAGCTGATAGGTTCTTGAAAGCTGGCTTACTCTGCCCACCCTGATGGGTGTATTCTCATTACGGATGGTAAGTGAGCTATGCTTGATGCAAGTTTTGGTGTCCTTCACCTGAAATATATGTCTTTCAGCCATGAAGATCCTGGATCCTCATCTCCAAGATGGTATTCACGAGTGGCGCGACGGGCGTCGATTCTACAAGGAGGGTGACAAGCTCTACCTTGAGGGTACGACGACCCTTGCCGGAAGGTCTGACTCGCTGGTCTCTCTGAATTGTCGCGATAATGGTGCTAATTGTGCGTATGCTATCTAGCGTGATTACCCTGGACAAGTGCGTTCGCAACTTTGCGCGTTTCACTGGTTGCTCGCTCGGTGAGGCTATCAAGTGTGCGACCTTCAATCCCGCAAAGTAAGTATCACACTTCACGTTGGGATATAGGAGACAAAGACGCTTACCCTGCCATTCCAGGTGCCTTGGCATCGAGAACAAGAAAGGCTCCCTCAGGGCAGGCGCAGACGCAGACCTCATCGTGCTCGACCGGCAGGGCGAAGTCCTCAGTACATGGGTGAAAGCCAAGATGGTTTGGGAGAGAAAGTAAGATGATACCTGAAAACTCCCTGTGCAACGTGTTCTGGACAGTTGGGTCGAGGGCCAACTTGAACGTAGGAACGTCAGTGTCATACTAGTGTGATGTTTATGTTTTATTATGCATATATACCACGTGCTTAACGCAGATCAATCCGCGGGAGATACGCGGGAGAGATGGACCTCCGGAGTCCCGAAAGCTACAATTCGGATTTTTGTCATTGCGCGCTTCGCGGTTGGTATCGGAACGGATATGACTTCCTATGATAAAGTGTGGTTCGCGAACGGCTTAATCTCCAAGTAGTCGTTCTGGAACAATATATTGCACTTCTGACGACAACATCGGATGAAGGATAAAGGCGGGTCGGATAAGAGGTGAAGTATCATTGATTGGTGAGAACGATCGGAGAGAGTCGTGAGTTTCGGAGTAGCTGTGCGCCGTAGCGCCGCGACCATCCTTGGTAACGACAATCGCTATCCTTGCATCGGCGACATCAGCCGCGAGAACTTCCCTGGCTGCTTGATATGGATAGGCACTGTAAAGTTTTCGCTGTCAACAAAACACATCGAGGTTGCACCGGTTCGGAGTAGATTTGGTGTGTCCTGTCTTTGTTCGGCTGCCTACTCGGTCTCTCATTCCTTCTGTTCCAGTCGGACAACGTCTCCCTAGACTCCTGGAGATACCGAATCTTGGTGATTTCTGACTTTCAGATAGATCAGCGGCTCTCAGACGAGTCATCCCCTACCACTATGCCACACTCGACGTCCTCAGCGATGATGACATCCTCTGCGTTCGAATGCTTGCCCAATGAACTTCTCCTGAAGATCATGTCCCAGGTCATCATGTCCTCTGCTCATGCCAGCGATCCCCTTGCCCCATCAACACCTGACTCATCGATCCTGCAGATCGATTCAGACTCACACCCCGCGGCACCTGGACCCGTGACCGACCCAAGAACTGCTAGCCGCCCTGCCAGTCCTGCGTCAGGCAAGTGGACAGCTTCGGCGGGAATGCCGGAGGATATCCACACGCTTTGCGTAACATCGAGGAGTCTCCATGAGCTCGCCAACACCGTCATCTATAGATGCGTCGTGCTGCAAACCGAGAAGTCCGTGCTGCTGTTCGCACGGACAGTGGCAAGCTTAGTGAACGTTGCCAAGTCGATGAAGCAAGGCACACGACCTACATTGACGCTTGAATTCCTCCAAAACACTGTGAAACGTATCGCCGTCACCTTCGTTCCTCAGCTCTTCCCCATCTTCGGGTTCTTCCGCCCGCAAAATAAAGCAGTGACGAAGGTGACTGCCTCGGTAGTCGCTTCTATCCTGTCGGCGTGCTCAGGTGCACGTACTGTAGCCGTCGCATCCGACTGGAGTGCATGCTTTAAAGACGTGGAAGCATTAGAAGGTGGAAAGTCGGAGTGCCGGTCGCGCTCGCTTACTGAGCTGGTCCTTGGGTCCTATACCGAGCTTGGATACACACAGTCGACATGGCCACCTATTCCGCAATGGCGTCCGTCTGCGCCATCCACTCCCGTCCCTTCTCGACCATCGAGTCCCATAAACGGCTTCAGGAACCCTAGCGAACGACACCCTGACGAATTGGGAGACCAAATCTTGGAGTCACCTATTCCCTTCCTATCCAGCGTCACCCATCTCCGTATCGCGGAACCTCAGGCCTCACTCGGGTGGCACTCCCCCCTTTCTCTCTTGTCCCTCTTCCCGAAGCTGACCCACGTCTCACTCCCTCGTCGCTGCGGCGCGAACGTAGAGAACGACTTTGCCTTTCTGGAGGGCGTGAAGACGTGTCTCCGGAAGCCATCCATGAAGATGGTGGTCGTGGTGCTGTTCGCGCCGCAGACATCTTTTGCCGCAGTCCGAGATGACAATTCCGCGGATGGAGAAATTGGTGAGGAGAAATTGGAGCAGATGAAGACGAGTTCGATCTGGGAGTCGGTCCAGGAGTTGAAGCGGCATGACAAGAGGCTGTTTGTCATTCCAGCAAGCTATGGAAGCTGGAAACGGGAGTGGCAAAGCATTGAAGCTCAGGCGAGCGCATCGGGACCTGGAGATTGGTGGTCACGGGTCAGAAGTTGAGTCGATTCTCAGATACTGTAATGATTCCCTTTAAAATACATGAACTCACTGAATAGTTTTCACGTTAGTTCCTTCTTGTTTTAGCTATAGATGACCTGTAGAGTTACGGTTCTTACATCCCAAGCTACCACGCTAATCTTAATGATCAAATCTGGCGCCAGCCAGTATGCACTCTCTACTTCAACGAATAGTAGGAACGGTCAAGCTGTGGTCGTGGATGGGGAAAAATGGGGGAGTATCGGCGAGACAATTGTTCAAGGAGGCATCTTAAGAAGTTCCTGTGACCACGAGAAGGTACTCCATCAATCATGTGCCCAGCGTGAGATCAGGCAATTGAACGCAGACACATTTTGTTCCCGCAAAAATCGATTAGGCAACCGTATATAACTTGCATTACAGCGAAGCCAGCGCGAAGGTTATGGGGGCGATGCCACTGGGAATGTTAATACCTGAGGGCTTGGTGTGCAAAGTAAGAAATCAAATTGAAAGAAAAGGCTGAGTTAGAACATAAGAGAACTCTATTGACCACAATCTCCGCGACTACCTTCCAGCGACACTGTTCAGCACACGAACTGCAGGCATGACTCCTCACGAACTGGAATGTATACCACTGGCTTACCAGGTACCAGCGAGCAGTAAACGTTAAACGAAAGAAATGAGACGACTTTGAAGTATTGTTAATTATCTAACCTTCGTGGTCAATATCAATCCCAGCTGCAGTGCCGCGGAGTCCGTCGTCGCCGCGTCTGGCGACGAGGTTGACGAGCGAGCTGAGCTTATGTAACGAAGCTTTTGGCAAACAACCGTCAACATCATGGAGAACGTTTGAATAATTTTGACAGCTTTGAGTAGTGTCTTGTGCAAGCCATGACCTCCTTACCTTTGGTCGCTCCAATGTTCCCGGCAGGGAAGGAGCCCCTCCCTCCGGGCCTTACAGAGGAGGACCGTGCTCAGATCATGCAGGCCAAAAAATACCAGGGATGGATGATGGCTGGCATGGAATCGTGTGCAGCCAAAACTGTCATCGCCGGAGTAGGTGGTAAGTACTCCCAGCTTCCACTCTAAACGCAACGTATCCTAGATTTAGGACCAGAACTCCCTCCTTAGGTATTGGAATTGGTGCCTTCTTTTCCCTCATGTCCGCATCATTCGCGTATGAAGACCCATACCTCCGATCACAAACGCAGGCTGGCATGAATAATACCCAGAAAGCCCGTGAGATCTTTAAGGAGATGGGTAGAGGGATGTGGAGAAGCGGGAAAGGTTTTGGTAAAGTTGGGTCACTATTTGCTGGGATAGAATGCGTTATAGAAGGGGCAAGTACATGTTCTTCACTAATGTCGCCTTTGCTAACTCCTCATTCAGTATCGAGCTAAGAACGACATGGTAAATCCCGTCGCAGCCGGGTTTGTTGCGGGCGGTATTCTCGCTCGAAATTCAGGCCCAAAAGCTGTGTTGTATGGTGGTGTCGCATTTGCAGCTTTTTCTGCTGCAATAGACCTATTCCTTCGTCGAGAACCTGCGGAGTAAGTTCTCTGGTTCTCTGTGTCAACCAGTCGGATCTCTCTGACCATATCTTTAGCGACGACTGACCTTATGATATCAACAGCCATAGAATAACTTATTCCCTGTCGCCACCCGTCGGATTCACGGCACCATCTAGATCATTGTATATTTGCATCATCTATACTGCATGTCTTTACTTAATGCAACCATCACCCACCAGCTCGAAGACAGCGTTGTGGCAAAGCTCTTTCAATACTAAGTGAGAAGACATCTGCCCATTAGAGTACGCCATCTAGGAGCCGTGTAAGTGAGGAATGCCTGTCTATAGTGAAACTAATCAATGTGTCATAACATTATATCTTACAACCTGGTCTCCCTCACTCTCACAAGCCGATGCTCCCCGGACCTATGATCAACTATTGGCTCCTACAACTCTATCCCAATACTTCTTATGACTGACCCCACCTTTGCTGGAGGCGATTCCGAGTTCGCGTGATGCAGATATAGGTAAGTTCCCCCGCCAACGTAGCAAAGTCTAACAGGTGGCGACAACACTCCCACCTTGCGCACTGGGAGAGGTCAGCCGTAGCGACAGTAAAGATCTACCGACATAGTGAAGAGGTGAGTGCAGAGATCTGGAATACACAACAGTATGAGCAGACACCAACCTGAATAACGTATCGTAGTGCAAGAGTGTCAGGGAACCTGTAGGCCAGGACCTGCA
This sequence comes from Hydnomerulius pinastri MD-312, assembly GCA_000827185.1. Lineage (NCBI taxonomy): Eukaryota > Fungi > Basidiomycota > Agaricomycetes > Boletales > Leucogyrophana > Leucogyrophana pinastri. Next base: position 856,668 of record KN839842.1, on the reverse strand, counting down.
AGACAGAATGAGCTGCAAAGAGAACGCCCAATATCTTCACAGGGTCTCTGTAGCAGAATACGGCTGCAGACGCGCTGAGGGCGATGGTCCCTATCGACCGTGCTATTTCGAGGGCACCAAGGCCTTGCTTCCAGAACGCGAAGGGTGGTTGGCTGGGACGGCCTGTACCGCCAGCCGGATCCTCCATTGCCGGTGAGTAAGGGGCCAGAGGAACCGTCTTAGGGGCTTGGGCTAGGGGTTCGTAAACGAAGTCTGAGCCTCCATACCCCCCGCGACGCGATTGGCTGCGTGGATTCCCTACCACGCTTTCGTGGTACGCAGTCGTACCCGTGGCCTGGTAACAATAACGCGTTTTGATGAAATCGACGCTTTCGGTCGATAGGAGGTTGTCAATGGCCAACTGGCCTGCGGGGCTGCACGGCGCAGCTTCCAGCTGGGACATGCACCCTCCATGGAAGGTCTTGATCATGCCTTCGAAGAGCGCGTAAAAGCGGCCAGTTGCGCCTGTTACTTTGTTTAGTGCTACATCCCCTGTTTCTGAGGATGCACAGTGATGGAAGAGAACAAGACTGCCTGCAAGGATGTTTAGATAAAAGCTAATGGGGACTCGAGTCATTTTGCTGTACAACGAAGGTCCTCCCGAGTCTTTTTGTTATAGTGGGATGAGGATGGGATATTGACCGTCGATGAGAAATGCGGAAGCTGCGCAGTGAACAAATATTATTCATATAAGCTCCACGACCAGCAGCCATGCTCATGACGAATACATTAATGACTCACGTGTATTTGAAACGGCCCAATAGCATGGAATGCTGACGCGGAACCATAATTTCGGAGAATAACGATCTGAACAACTGTACAAGGGTCGGGGGATGTGCACGAATTCTGCTGCCTCACAATGATTGGGGAAGGAGGGGAGATGTCAATATATAATACGCGTCAAGCAGATATGTATAGACTACGGAAAAACAAATGCTTCGAACATAGCTGATAAGTTATCTGAATTATCGAGTGTATATCGGATACTTAGATATAAACAGGCCCATGAGCTAGACCAAGTCCATCATGCCGAGGAGACACATTCCCGCTGAGCTCGAAAGGCACGTCAGCCCACGTACGAAGGTGGAGCCTCCCCAGTTTCGCTCTCCAGACCGGAGATGAGGCGCTCGTATAGATTGCTGCGACTGACAAGGGAGTCCGAAGGGGATCCGTCAGGTAGACAATGGGCATTCGAGTGTACGTGGCGTGATTGGCTTCCCACCGAGGAGGTATTCGAGTCGGTTGACTGGTGAGAAGTGACGCGATTCAGAAGAATGGGCTGTGGTTCCCCACCATGGGAACGCGTACGAGGTTTGGGAAGATGGCGAGTGCTGCAAGGGCAAGTCGATTGGTCCTCGGGAGAATCGCCCTCCAGAGCCTCGTCGTAGCGCGGCAGCGAGGTCCACTCCGGGGTACAGCGGCACTGTGATGGTATAGTATAAGGAGCATGTCTCTGTTGAAGAGGACGCGTGACTTACAGATAAGATTTGGATGGGTGTATGTATTACGATATCATAGAGCTTCTTCTTCCCCGCGATCTGTTCCGCGGTTGAGTCCTCTTTTTCCACTCTGAGAATGATCTTGAGACTGTGATCAACCATTATGTTACTCCCTTTAGCGCGGTTGGAAGGGTGCAGGATCCCACAAGATTCGGGAAGCCTCAAGTGGTGGCGAATGGACCATGGACCTGGGCCCATGTATGAAGACACCATCTCAGATTCATCGTCGTCTGGACCCAAGAAGCGGTGCAGCGGCGACTTCCGAAAGGCTCTGGGCTCGTCTGATATGAGCGGAAGTATCGGCTCACTGTGCCTTTCGTCAGAACTGCTTTGCTTTACTGTCAAGAGCGTCGCTCGTTGTATAGGGTCCGACCTGGCGTGAGTCTTCGCCTGGGTATAGTACTCAGTTCGCTCTTTAAAATTTTCGATCAGTATGTGGTTGGCTAATCCAATCGAAGAACGGCATACCGTCTAGATAAACTATTATTCGATGCACCTTGATTTTAGCCAGGGGCATGATGGTGAGCTGGATGGGTATCTTGCCGCCAACCGGGAAACTGCGCTTTGGGATCTGGATATGGTACTGCAGCTGAGAGTCCCATTGACGTTCGATGTTGATGCCTTCAGTTTCCTCCGTGTCATCATCCGCCGGCGCACAGACAACGATGACCTCTCGGTAGGCGGACATTTTTGACTTGAACGCGCCAGGGCGCTTAACCTCGGCTTTCACCTTCCATATCACCGATCCATGATCCGCCTTCATCGTTGGAGACGATTTATTTGGGATCGTGAAAAAAATCGGATAAGTGTATGTTCCTGCACTGCCCAGTTAGCAACCACTCATCACGAGATACGTCATCCCATACCTCGTTGAAAGATTGTCCAGCCATCGCCGCTCTGGCCATTCACACCATCGGCCTCCGTGGGCTCGGCAACTCCGACGGTCGGAAATGAATCCCTGGCTCCGTGAGCGCTTATCTGCGCCTTGCCTTTTCCCTTGTTCATCGATCGGCCACGTTCTTCTGGTTCGTCCGCGCGGGGCCGAGAGCCCGCTCGAGGCGACTGGGACCTTACGCGCTCCTTCATCGCGTCAAACACGTGTGCTACTTTCCCGAAGGAAAATCGCGATCGTGATCTGCCTCGATGATCTTGCTCTGAGCTGCGACCGGAAGAACCTGTCGTGATACGGGAAAGTCCGTAGTATGCGACGTTGGCGGAATGTAATCGAGACATGTCAAGAGATTCATCATCCTCTGGCACCTCCTCGATGCTTGACGTGCGAGAGAGAGCCACGTCGCGGATCGAGTGCAGGCTGGAGTGCGGTGATCCATAAGGAACTTCAGGTGTCAGGCGGCCTGTCAATAGAACAGGAGAACCTGAAGTGGAAAATCAGCTGGCTATTCAATCCGATAGATTGTGCTGGCACTTACTCCGCTGTTCCAAGCGCCCTGCAAACCTTGAACTGCCGGGTTCGGGATTGCCTGTTGAAGGGTATGGATCTATGTTGATGAATGAAAGCTGGCCAGATGGAGGGGTGTATGGGGGAGCAGGGTCCAGGTGACTCTGCTGTGATACGCCATCGCGTTGGGCCTGCAGATCATCAGAGCTGACATGTCTTCTGACACGTTGAGATGAAAGCTGCCGAGGGTCAAGACTGGCACTGCGCAAGTAGCTGGCAGCCACCTGTCCTTGACTAGGTCTGCCAAGACGTGACCTGGCCGGTACACGTTGCCCGCGAGGCTCGTTATAGTCATCGGGAGTCTGCACTCTGGGTCTTGCAGAAGTGGCACGTTGTACCTGTGACGCGGGGCCCGCTTTGAACACTACGGTTGATATGGAGTGTACCTTGTATTGTTCGGTGACCTCAATTCGGCTAGGACCGGCCCCTGTATCAGCGGATTGGTTGTCAGTTCCCCGTACCTTGATCCGAACCGCGCAGAAGACGCGCAGAAGATCCTCACCTTCCGGCCAAGTAGTCGTAGCTTTCCCCTCCAATTCGAGCTCGATACTCGAGATCTTGATGGGTTTTGCAAGCTTCAAAGTGAGAAGGCCGCGAACTACCGCTGGTAAAGTAGTGTCTCCATCATGCCTACTTTCGCGTTCTGAACCGCGAACGAATACAACTGGTTCGGTCAGTCGAATGGAGAGGGAGTTCTTCTCGTGTCGTGGTGAGGCCATGATATCTGCGTTCACTGGTCTGAACGACCAATGGCTTCGTTAAGGTCCTTTTAAAGCAGAGGACAAGAGAAGATCTGGGAGTGCTGGAAGCGCGATAGTGGAGGTTTCAGAACTTAAAGGACATATAGGACCAGTGACATGCCCGGAATAAATAGTCAAGGCGCGCCGTGGAGAGGGTGCAACGGGTCTACCCCATGGCCACCGGCAGGTACAGGTCGCCAATAGGACGACTTGTCGCATATTGGTGCAGCACCGGTTATGTTCTGATGTGACGTGAAGTGTCATGTAGGAGGCCGCCTTTGATGTTCTGAGCTAAGTCAGTACGGTATTTTTGCAAGTTCCAAGCCGGAATGCAGCTAGATCCACCAATCCCGTGAACTTGCTCAGTCATGGTGCCGCATTTTTGCTGTGTTCCTGGCCAAATTTACCAGCAAAGCCCCGAATCTGGCATTTCATTCCTCTCGGTTGTCTCTATCTGCAAAATCCTGACTGTACTCAGTGTATTGACCAATGAGGTTTTTAGGTCTTTTGCAGTCCCGCCCGCCGGCTCCTCGACCAGCTGCAGCCTCCGCAATGATCCCCGCCTTTTATGTTTTCCACGCCGGCTTGTGTAATTATACATTCGTTAGATGTGGACAACAAGGCATGTTCAAAAGCTACTCCTTATAGTACTGGATGAGCAATTAGGTGGATCCGTGGATATGATACAACTATGGTTGGTATGTTTCTATATGTAACACTTGAGTGGAGCATCGAATCCTAAGTGTGCTTTAGGAATCATAGCACTTGAGGCAATGGGATGAGGCGTCTGATCACAGAAGCACCATTACGTCGCCGCGCTCAAACGCGGAGTCAGATGAGCAAAGTGACCGTAGCCAGCATGGCCACGCCAAGACAAGCTGTTGTCAATATCTTGACTTCGACTGGCTGCAGAGCCCAAGCGTAAAGTACGATGCCTGCGATCGCGAGAACAAAGCCAATCGCGGCAAAGAAGACGCAGAGCGCATGGATCCGGCTCAAAAGATGCGAAGAGATGTTGGACATAAACGGTCCGACTTGCTCCAGGTGAGGATTCTTGGAAAGGATGGGCGGTTCCGCTGGCAGTGAGCGACTTCTCGCCTGCGGTTCAGTCTGCGGGCTCATGGTTCCGGCCCTTGTGGGCATGGTTGACTTTTTCTCTATCTCGTTGATGATGGCCGTTGGTCCGTCCGAATCTTGTAGGTCGCGCTCGATGTCCTTAACGCGCATGGGTCCCTCAAGGGGCGACTCGGATGCAACCATCTTAATGCCTTCCACAATGAGTTCCTCGCGCGTTGCCTCTTTCAGTTTGTACCTGATTAACAGGAACGCGGCCAGAAACGACAGTACGGCTATGTGATGCGGGACATGTGCGTTGAGTCAAGCTCTTTATGATATGAACCCTTTACGTACCGGCATAGACGTGCATGATCAGTGCACCAAGAAAACTGACATTGGCTGCCCTTAAGGCGCCATTGCTCATGTCATCTGCGGTGATTGGTTTCGTGTTTACTAGCATACCCGCTTCTGTCGATGCAAAGAAGGTCGTCTGTATGGAGGATCAAGTCAAAATCAGACCGTGTTAACTACAAATGGGTATGAACTCACAATGACACTGATTAGTTGGAGTCGTTCCTGCCAGGAGTTGACGAGGTTCTTCATTGCTCGCTTCCGTTCCTTTTCATCTTCTTCATCTTGTTGCTCCTGCGTAACTATACGATAAGGTGAGTACCGTCGTCAACTGAAGACAAACGTTGACATACGTTTCTTGTTAGGCTGGTCGTCTAACTGTACCCCCTCGTCAAGGTCATTTTCTCCCTTCCTCATCATTAGATTCATGAACCCGCCATTTGCGGGCTCTGTCTGTGCACGGGCGTCGCTTGTCACGACTTTGTGAGGTATGGGTTCTGGGTGTAGTTCAAATTAGTTAGCATCATTCAAACGTCGGACACTGGACTCGGAAGACGCACTGCTCCCGTTGTGGTATGGTCGTGCCAAAGACATCGTGGTTTCGTCGGTTTCGTCGGCAGCAGCAGCTCAGTTCTAGCACGAGTAAAGCACCAGTGGCTGGAGGGAGCGAAGGCGCGTTGAGAAAGGAACTAGTAGTAGTGTAGCGCGCTGCTTGGCATGCGTTCGCCATCAAGCTATAAGTGTATCATGGAAATGCAGTACGCCAAGATGTCCTTACGTGTAGCGTGTCCTCGCCAGAAGTTACTTTGCACCATCACCGTGATCATGCTCAGTGTTTTTGGGCGTTTAGGTTGTCAGTCTTGTACCCGGTTGCGTCAAGGGCTCCATAATGTTAGGAAAGCATGGTGCGAGAAGGAAGCGGGACATTTTTGGTAGCGCTCCAAGGATCAATAATCAATCAATGGTTACACAGCTTGGCGGGCGGCATGAACGACACCCAGCGCCTTCGGGCGCTCATAGGTACTAGCCACCGCCGCCACCAGACAAATCCAGCGTGGCCGCGGGCTGTGGGGAAGGCTAAGGAAGCTGGAGTCTCATCTGACATTTGCAGCCATCTTGACTCGAGAGGCTCGCTTCGAACGGTCGAAGGCAGCATGATCCAACTACGTTCGGCCACGTTCGGCCGATGACCTTCGCAGTACCACTATTACTGTACCAGGGCACCGAAAACGTTTCTCGATGAACGTTCTATACTTCAATGGTATGCATCCTGCGCCCACTAGTCATGCAAACTTCCAGTCACAACGGCTTGCGAATAGGACGGACTGACAGGTTTGGCTGTTCTGTCTCATTCTATCATCTTTCGACACCATGCCGGTAACTTGGAGCTGTGCAGAACGACGTTATACACTTCCACAAAGGTACCTCCGAGTCACTCGGTTACCGCTGAGCAAATCGCAGCTGGCTGCGGCCACTCGTACGCAACTCTTCATACCAAATGGGTTCACAAGACAGGGGCGAAAACTAGCCCAGTAATTCGCCGAGCAGGAACCCCCTTAATTAAAGGCACAGGTATGCACTCTTCCTTGCAAATGTAGAACTAACTTATGGGTTGGAACCTGCGAGCCAGATAATAAAGATTCTTCTCGAAATCACAAGCCTTCTACTTTTGCTCAAAAAGTGGCCGTGTCAATGTTGGGAATTAAGGCGCTCGGCGGCCGAGCCATGGCCTCGTCCACAGGAAACACCACCAGTGTATGTACACATTCTACTCACAGCCTGGAGTAGCCTGGAGTTTGACTCCACACTGTTAATTTGCGATGGACAGGAGAACGCCGCGTGATGTGCCATGGTCCGCGGATTATCAGATTAAAATTTTCGCCTATGAGACGCCCGGATCTGATAGTCTTTAATGTTGTACGTATTACACGCGTGATCCGACACTTGGGGATGCGCGGCGAAAGATCGCTGACGGTTCGCTCTTACCGGGAGTTTCTTCACAAGATTCCGTCGCTAGCGTGCGCGGCGGCCTCTTGGAGAAACTTGTAATACCAACTCCTTCAGGCTCGCATTTGACACGAGGTCGGCGAGATGAGTCCTGGGGTTCTTCTCCCAGACCTTCATATGCCTGTCCCTACCGGGGCCCCCGTGATCCGTTAAGATTAGATGAACTTGCAACCGTGCGCTCCGTGGCTTAGATTCTCTCTATGCTTCTCTGTGAGCTTTATGCCAATCACCCGGTGAGCATCTTATCTGGAGAACACACTTCAGTCTCTCCCTGATGCGGATAAGGTTATCCGATCCCACGACCAAGCCCACGACAATACCTTCTCCAGGCCGGAAGAAGAGTGGGATTGGTTTACCGATATCCTAGGGCGCGCGAAACATAGGCTCCCGGTCTGAAAATGTCGATTAATTCTCTGGAGACGGTAGGTTGGCAGGAAGGGTGGAGACTTGACGTGTGATTTAGTCTGACGCAAAGGCAGATTTTGCGTCCCGAAAGATGACATCTTACGAAGGCTGATTAAGTTGGGCAGAGTGCTGAACTATACGTGCTATTTGGCATTACAGCCGGAGAAGGCGTGAGGGTGAGCGTGTGGATGAGACAAATTTGGATTGCCGGAGTTCAGACAGCAATTTGGTTGCCGGAAGCTAGCCACGAAATTCTTCGAGAGGGACCGCAAGTTCAAGTTCCAAAAAAAAGGTAATTGACGTAGCGTACAGCACCAATACAAATTAAATTAACCACCGAGCTATTAATCCGCGTCCTGATATTGCGCGCGACTAGCCACGAGTTGCGCGAGATAACAAGTGCCACCCCTCGTAATAACCCTCGCGTTGGGTAGAGGTCAGACATCAGAGTCGCGACAACTCCTTCTCGGGATCGGACGCGAATGCTGCCGTGCTTCCGTCAGCGATAGAGTCAGCGCTATCGTCTCGAGTCTGAATTACGGGCGAGAAGTGTGTTAGCAAGCTGTGCGATGTTCAAGCGGGAATGACTTACTGTGAAGCTACCCATCGCCAGGTGGGATTGAGTGATAGTCACATTGACATGATTTTCAGTGGGATGCTCCGAGGCAAGGGTCCGCAGGGGCACATCAAACAGTATTGTCGATACTTGATGTACTTCCACCCTGTCGTTGGAGATGACGAGACGCGCGTTCAACGTCGCCAAGAGACAATTGGCATATCTAAGCGGCGATAAACGCTGTACCACGGGAAGTGGCGGTAATTTACTTACAATCTGGAGATTGAATAGAAGCTGTGGTTACGAAAATTAGCAGGTAATTATGCCGATTTGAATGGGCATATAACATACATATACAACTCGTTGTAAGTGCTTTCTGGAGTTATATGACCCTTGGCAAATGTCGGAAGTCTTGCTTCATCGTACCATGTCAGAACGAACAAGAACAACATTGCCGCGGTGGTGACGGCACCGGTCTCGAGTGTCAGCTTTATGAGCTTCATAACCAATCCACGAGTTTCCTTAAATGTGCTTTTGCCCCCTTGTCGGAAGAGCTGGATGTTGTTTTGAGTACGGTAGTGCCGGGTTTGAATCCAAATCGTATTAACGCACCAACCGGATTGTCTCGATGGTGATGACGAGGTCGCAAACAAAGCTTCCAATCATCCACAACTGCACCAGAATCAGATCCAACCGGCAAATTGTGAGGACGCACACACTCACGTCTGAGCGCAAATTGAGGCCGAAAAGCATGCTATATCCCTGGGGCACACACAATAACTTCGATGGGTGACACGGCAGTCAACTCGAGAAAGCATACCATGCTTCCAAGGTTTAAGAATACGCATTGTGCCACAGATGTCTGTGGTATGCATTGTCAGTCCCAAACCACGTGTCAGATGGAAATGGACATACCAGCATGACGAAGACTGGTATATACCAGGAGCGCGCCATGACAAAGATTCTCCAACAATAAAATCCGTGCACCATAACAGAGACTGCGAGCACCTTCAATTGTAAGTTCACAAAGAAATTTTCGCAATTACTTACTAATGCCAGTTAGAATGTATATGATACTAACTGCCCAGTAGTAAGGTTCAAAGAGTCCCAGCGCAACACATACAAGACAATGCACTTTGGCTCCTATATCTAGCGAGTAGAGCACGAGGCCAACACTCGCAGTTTCTAACATGAAAACAGCCCAAACTTGCAGTGTGTTATGAGCAGCTCAAGGACGTGAGGGGAGATCTGTACCATAAGCCCTGATCCACACAGAATCTCTCGAAAACCTCGTCTGATAGATGACTTCATTACACTCAGCTAAACAGCTGAAAAAACCATGGGGTGGAGGCGAACTCACACATCTGCACTATCAGAACGCCATACAAGAGTATACTGAAAGCATAGCCCAGCGCCTCCAGAATATAGCTTGAGCTGGAATAATAAGACAAGCAGCAAGAAAGACAACTCACCATCGGCTCGTCCCTGTGTTCTCATCATGAGTCAGGTACTCCTTTGCCAGACACCAAATAACAGGCTCACGAGGGCATCTCCGAGATTGGGATCGGTATTGTGCTGACCTCGGTTTAGCCAGATGTGCTCCCGAAAGAGGGGGTTGCTTACTTTGCCATTAGCACAAAGATGAGGTAGAAGAGAAGAGCAAGAGTCATCACAATTTTGCGCTTTTGTAGTCGGTGACCCTCATCAGTGTGTATTTTTGGGGCATCAACGGGGTGTGATACCGCCAGCGTCCCCATGCTATAGCAGTTGGGCTCAATTAAGCCTGGGGATATCACTATTCGATGAGCATAGCCGATGAGGTGCTGATGTAGATGCTCTTCCGGGTAATGAGACAGCTCTAAGTTGTTGGAAGAAATACATGCGCTGCGTATGCAAGAGGAGCTATTGCTTGTTCTGGGGATCACAAGCTCCAGAGATAACTCTAGAGATACTCACAGAGATAGGTCCGGCCACGCCGGCGGTTGGGTGGTATTTTAGGACACCTCGGGCCACGACTATGCAGGAATTTGCGATCTCAAGGGCGCTGACCGATTGTCGAGATGACACCAAAGTCACAAACTGTAGCGTATGCTTTAAGACGACCTCGATGAAGTATTTTGGGGAGGTGGTGCGGTACTACAGGGTACTACTTCAAGCAAAGGCTCGTCAGTCGTTTCACTGAGGACGGCAGGAGAAGCAATTTATGTAAGCCAGATCGTTCGACCACGTTCGAATAGGCCATCCTTTCGACACTCACGTCCGAAAGGTACTACAGTATTCGGGTCGTTCAGAGTCGTTCGCTGGTCAGAAAATTGGAAGGAGCGAGTGGCGACCGTGATTTGGGCTGCGAGACTCGGACATACCTCAGTGCCAGCTCCGGTATTAATTTTATGGCTGTTCTCTATAGCAAATTGTAGGCTTCACTACCCTTTCCCATGCAAGTGCGAGTAAGTAGTCGTGACTACCAGGCCTAGTTGCCAATTCATTGTCAGTCACTTGTTTCGCAAGCCGCGAGTCTGATAACTGGTTCAACGAGCGTTAGGCTAGCCTGAGCGAGTAGTACAGCCTCACGGCGACAAAGCACTCGGGGTAACGCCTACCGGACAGGAGGACTCTCAGATATCCGGCGGTTCTACTTTCCCTTCAAAAGTGGACCAAAAGTGCTGCTGCCCTCCGAGGTCGTAACTTAGTAATAGTATGTATCTGATAGCCCGAAACGTGTCGTTGCGCATGCTCTCACGTAACCCCCGGAACAACACCCGCTTACTCTTGGCTTTCCGGTGATTTGATAGATCACGATCAATGTCTTCAAATCCCAAGACTTTTCAAGAATCTGAGGTATGTGTCCTGGTCTGTTTCCGTTAGTATTTCGTGCTCCGCGCCCTGACAATTATGGCCCATGTAGTCACTCTACACGCGCGCAGCAAAGTCAGAGCTCTCATCGGACTTCACCACTGCTTTTCGACTCTATCTCGCTGCAGCCGACGCCTTTCTACATCTCTCTCGCTCCGCGACACTCACCCCCGCACTTCAGGCTCGGTGCAAGGCAAATGCGGCAAAGGCATTAGAACGGGCCGAGAAGATCAAGAAGGCGAGCGAGAAACCAGGGGGCGGGGTCGAGGTGGGGGTGGTGCCGATCAACTGGTTTGGGTTGGGTAAGTTGTTCAGTAGCGTATGAAAGTGGCAGGATCGAGCCAAACAGGAACCCATGCTGATATTCTTGCAGACCAGCAGTCCTATGTCCTCCGCAAATCATGTACCATCAACAACATTCGCTACCCTCTCTGGACCGAGGCTGTGCCTTTGCCACCTTATACAAGCGCAGTTTACTCGTATGTCTGCCAATTACGTTCTCTGCGTTCACTTTGATTCTACTAAGTGGCCCATCGGTCGTGTGCGAGCAGTGACCCAGACGGACAACCTTCCATTCCTCCATCCACCTCCCCCAACTTACAGGCATACACCTGGGAGAGGCCGTCAAACGATCCCTTCTCCTCCGCAACGCCCTCCTCCTCGGCCCAATCCGAGCCCCTAGTCCCAACAGACATTGAACAAAACATTGTCAACGACTGTTCCGTTTGTGCCCTCATAGCGGTCTGTGTGCAGCACAATCAGAGATTTAACTCCAAAGTAAGCTTCTTTGGTTTTGCATCTGGCTCGGGGGTGTCATCTTGGATGAGTTGGTCAATGGTGACTAGTTGGGCGTAAAGCAAAATCGGTCGTGTGACGACGGGTATGCCGTGGTTTGAGAGATGGTCAAAAGCACTTCTTGATCTCAGTCAAGTTCACTGCATTTCGAATCATCCGCAACAACTGATATATGGACTCATTTACATCTTCTCTTCATGGCCCGTTTTTTCAGCTACTTCTTTCGTCGCTAATACCAGGTAACCGACCGGGGAGGTACGATATCAAGGCATTGGTGAATGGCGGACTTCGGCGGGTGAGTAAACCTTGCCTCTTTCTTTATTGGTTCAGGCAGTCGGACGTGACTTCGCATGCTTATGCTAGTCGTTCTCGTTGTAGATATGTGAGTTCCTACATCACTTTTTGGATCTGAGCTTACGAACTCTCGGTTGTTATTCTTCTTACTCTTCGCCCTGACCTCGTCGAAAACATTGAACCTGGCTCTCGCTACGTCCCCCACTCGTCGATGTGGTCTCACCCATCGTACTCTTACCTCCCTAATATGGCAATAATGACGATCCTCCTCATCCCCATCCACCTGGTCATCTCCTCCTCCTCCTCCCAACCGATTTATTGTTTGGGCAATTTTCGCCATCCTCTTCCTCATCCCGCTTGCTTCCCTGTTTGGATCCTCCTCCTCCTCCTCCTCCTCCCAACTGATTTCTCGTTCGGGTAAATTTCGCCATCCTCTTCCTCCTCCCGCTTCCTTCCTTGTTTGGATCCTCCTCCTTCCAACTGATTTCTCGTTCGGGTAATTTTCGCAATCCACCTCCTCATCCCGCTTGCTTCCCTGTTTGGATCCTCCTCCTCCTCCTCCTCCTCCTCCTCCTCCTCCTTTGCCTCGTCCTCGTCCCTGGGACAACACGCCCGCTTCGGCACCTCACTCAAATAACCCCCAAAAGCAATCGACTCCGCTCTCCCCTTTGACATATCCGGACATCCCATTGGTATCTCAACTGGCTGGAAAGCGATAACATGGCCTGCATTGATCGAGAAAGGCGTACGTTATTCTGTGAATGTCTTTTCTCCCGAAGAGGTTAACAGGTATGGGATTAGTATATGAAATTGATGGGGGGATATGATTTTCCTGGATCGTGAGTTCTCGTTATTCTCGTTATTCTCCCTCATATCTTTTCCCGACTCGAGACTCGGATTTTAATGGCATAATTTATGTGCATACTCATGTATCGATGTCAGGAACTCTGCCATAGATTTGCAGTGCGTATGCTAATGCCTCTGGCCACGCTGAATATGCTTAGCGCCTGTGCAGTGTACTAACTGGATGGATACCCGAGCATATTGAGTTACAGAGGTATGTTCCTCCATTCTTTTGCGCCTTTCTCGCATGGTGTCGTTTGTCCTCGGGCGGGTAGCGAGATGAATCCTTATTATGTATCGCGCGGACTGTTCATTTTAACTCCGGGGTCTGTCATCGATGTGTACTTGATACTGAGTCAAGAGATCTCTAGTGCGTCGTTCGAGAGGGAAAGAACTTGGAAGAGGGTGTTGAATGGGTATTTGAAGGGTAGGTGCTGTCCCATCCTTTTCCGTTCTCTTATCATATATCGCTGTATCATTCCGCGCAGGTCACTGCGTCCTCACTGTCGGCACAGACTCCAAGACAGCGCGGAAGATCGAAGGGGTAAAGTTACTGCCGTCGCATAACTACGCTGTTATCGGTACGCTCCTTTCGTCACTTGTGGTTCGAAGCTACCTGAACGCACGTGCTCCGCGGGTAGACGTCAGAGAAACTGACGACGAGCGATGGGTAACGTTGCTCGATTCAAGAGTGCCTGTTTCGAGCCAGCCTGTTTCCTGCCAAATTGAGGGTGGCGCGCATTCGTGTCCAGATTCTCGTGAGTCCTACATATCCTCCTCTTCTAGTGCATAGGTGACACTATCAACACCTTGCACTCAGGCACGCTCGACATGCGGTGGGACGATATATGCGCTACATTTCAGGGTGTGTATGCCAGCTGGGATTCAGGGTTGTTTAAGGATGAGCTGGGGTTCCATGGGTGAGTGGACTTTGTTCATTATTAGGCTGCCATCGAATGTGTCGAAAGCTTACACTTGGGGCCGATAGGATTTGGAAACCGGGTAATGCAGACGATAAGGTGCAATGTATGTTATGTTGCGTCTATTTTCAAGCACGAAAGATTCAGTAAACCTCAGCTTCCATTCGCCATCTCCGATTATTGTACACCTACCAAGCTCTGGTACCATCGTCATCCACCTCAGACCCTGCGCTGGAGACCGACGGAGATATCTGGATTCTCCTCACCCGACATCTTTCTGATACACGGAGAGGGCCCGAGTACGTCTCGTTAACCATCCACGCCGAGGATGAGGATGAGTGGGGGGCGCTGGGGATGAACGTAAGAGGGATGGAGGTTAAGGTGAGTTCCTTGTATTCTTGGGTCTAGTAGTTGTAAGTGACTGAGCTTGGCATCACAATAGGGAACCTACACGACCTCGTCGCATGTCCTGGTGCGGACCAAAGTCCGAGATAACTATCCATTATCGGCGTCAGGCTCTTCATCGACCTCGCACAAGCTTTTTACCTCATCCCCTGTTGCTTCCTCTTCAGCGTCGCGAGCCTCGTCGCCGATACCGTCATCGCATATCAGCGGTGCGCTTTCCATTCTTGCAAGCTACGATGGACCTTTCGACGATGTGTTTTTCACCGTAACCGCATTCTGTGGGGTTGGTGTGAAAGTGAGGTGGGACGAGGATGCTGGGATTGGAGGTGGACTTGAGCTTCCTAGAGGTTCAGGAGCAGTGAGGGGTGGGTTTAGCGTCAAGGTGAGTGCCATTCATTTTTGGCTGTGTTTTCTGTGATCGAGGACACCATCCTCGCAGGTGGAAGGCACCCTCACGACGAAAAATGCAGGGGGTAACCATACTCACCCGACATATATGCTTAACCCACAATGGCATTTACGTATACACGAGGATAACAGGGCCACCGCTGGCAGAGGAATGGGGATCACAGCGGGTACCTCCAAACGTCCGATGACTGGGTCCGGAGGGGCGGGCAGGACGGAGAGAGAGAAGGCGAGCGTGGTCTTGAGTGCGCAGGGCCCAAGAGAAGTACCGCTGAATGTGACAGCTGTGTGGTCTGCCGGGGAGAGGGTCGTTGAGTGCGTTTCCTTTCATCACTTCTCCCTGTGATGTGGTATATGGGGATAAAGGAACGCTGATTGCTGCCTGACTCCCTGCTAATTATCAGGCTGGCACAGAAGGAGGTCGTCGCTTCTTCCGGGGCGTATACGTATGGACATGCGAGGGTGGCTGCGAACTTGGTTGGTGAGCTGCCCCTCCTTTTTGTTATTCTCTCCCCAGCGCTCACCATTATGCAAAGCGGGAGACTATACTGTGATTCTCTCTGCCTTTGAACCACAACTTCATCTCGGGGGATTCGCGCTCAAAGCTGAAAGCTCGCACCGCTTCGAGCTTACTGCCATCCCGCAGGAGGGAGCAGGGATGTATTCGAGGGTTTCCAAGGGGGAGTGGTAAGTGATTTCATCTTCAAAATAGACGTGAGTGTGACGTTCGATGCGAAGGAGCGCAAACACCGCTGTTGGAGGCCCAAGCCATGGACGGTATCATTTGAACCCTATTTACGAGGTTGATATTCCATCGACTTCACAATTCGGGTACGCTTTCTAAGTTTCCCTCATCCCTCCACTCGCTCACATATGTACCTCGACAGCGCCCGCTTACATCTAATATCCCCTGCTCCCACCGCCTCTCTAAACCTCTCCCTGTTCCCTGCCTCTCCCCCTACTTCTCTGACGTCCCTCAATCGCCCGCTTGCATCCTCAGGTCCATACAGCGACGCCCTCTCCGGCGTTGACATCCCGACGCGTACGTTAGGCGCAGGAAAGTATTGGCTCGTGCCCTCTACGTGGGCTGCCGGAGTGCAAGCTGGGTTTAGGCTGGTAGTTTACTCTTCGGACGTAGGGTGTACGGTGACCAGGCAAAGGTGCTAGGTGTATGACTTGCATATGAGTTATAACAAGGGAAGTAAGATGTCAATGGTGACCGACGTTGGTGGTGCTGGTAGTGCCCGAGCTTGTTACTGTATATAAACACTCTCGAGGCGAACGCTTCACGGATATCACAGCTATGAGGAAGACCAGGATGCGCACGCCAACACTCCAAAGAAGCCAAGAATAACTAGATAACCGGAAATAACTGTTCTACACACAGGTGGTCGAATGGTACAAAGGAAATAGAGAGCAGGGATAGTAATCACGCAACAGGGGCGGGGACGGGAAGCTGAGATGTCACCAGTCACAATTGGCCACCAAACCGGGTCTAGATGAGATCCGCAACATTGAGCGGCATTTCATCCTGAGATAATCATGTTAACAAAATCCTTGATCTACGATGGTCACCGGTGACTTACGACTTGTGTGCTATAAAATTGTTCTGCAGGAGCTATAAAAAAAGCAATTGGAACTTGAAAGAAGGTTGACACACCAATGTCGTGCAGGATCCGTACGTCATTGACAGTCATGAACTGAAGAACGATACGTGAGAAGTTGGTAATGAAGACGATGTGCCCAGCGTACATTGATGACAACTCGTCTTCTGCCGAAGATCCCCAGGGGACCAATACGATGGATGTAATTCTCGTGATTCCTAGGTGAGGATATGTCAACAGTGCATGTAGATAATGAAGGGGAAAGCAATTACGCCGGGAGATCGTAGTTGATGGCAAGCGATACTTGCTGGAGATCCATTCCTCTGATCGAGCTATCATCCGTGATAAGCACGCGCCTAGTCACCAGGATATTTCAGAGTCGTTTCATTTGGAACAGCTGCCACCTACGATGTCCCCCCGCAAAACTCCGCTATGAGTGCATTTCGCTCTTTCAGGGCAGCCTCGCAGTGCAGTGCAGATACAGTGAAATCAACAGCTCTCATCTTCTCTGCCAACCAGTCAACCTAGGGAAAAAGTGAACCGAGTTGATGGCTGCCTTGTCAGCAAGCCGAACCTTTCGCCACGTGTTACAGAAGATCACAGCTTGAGTGATGGTGAGCGTGTCGTAGAGCTCACATAGCGTGTCAAATTTCAACTCTTCCTTTTCGACAGCCACAAAGAACTGTTTGACCCCCTCGAGTACCGATTGGTCGCTTTTGACCGAGATGCGAATAGGGTTGTTCATGAATTTGGTCGTCATCTCGAGAACATCGTGAGGGAACGTAGCACTCAACGAGACTACTTGAATTGCAGGAGGAAGATTACACAAGACGTCGAGGATTTGATCCTTGGTTCCTCGTTCCAGTAGTTCATCTGCGCCATCGAGGGCGAGCATTTTGACGTTCTGTGTCGGAAGAGCTCCTCGACGAATCATGTCAAAGACACGACCCGGAGTTCCTGACACCACGTGTTGCCCAGACCCCAACTTCCGAATATCTTCTCCGATGGATGTCCCTCCGATACACGCGTGGCATTGAACACCCATGTGAACTCCGAGGGCGAGAACGAGAGATTGGGTCTCGGTGGCAAGTTCTCTGGTCGGTGAGAGAACCAGTGCCTGCGTCTCGCGGACGGAGATATCTATGGATTGGAGGGCGGATATCGATAAAACTGAAGTTTTACCGGTTCCGGCTAATGCTTGGGCTATGACATCGCGCCCTTGAGTGATGGGTAATATGGCACGCTGCTGAATGGCATTAGGCTTCTTAAATCCTAGAAGAAATTACTCTGAAATGTACAATCGAGAGGAGACGCTGGGACTTGCCGCATCCATAGAGGGCACGAAGCAATTCCCGCTTCAAGCGGAGATCTTCGAATGTAGGGACGACAGAGACAGTTTCCGATGTTCCATACGTGAGTTTCTAGCAACATGCATGGGCTGGAGGGCCATCTTAGACGAGCGGGATACATTACCTCGTCTCCTGGGAAGATCCGGGGTTTGGGCAGTTTAGGCAGTTTAGGCAAAGGTTTGTGAGAGTGTTTATGGGAAAGTTCATGGGTTGCACCGTCCTCAACACTGTAGTTGTGGGGGTAGTTGGTGTGACAGACTAGCAATATTCAATTGGAGACTAAGCGTTCATCGAATGTACACTCCGGCCACTTACGACGACATTTCAGCTGCACCACCCACGCAGGATGGGCACCGTCAGAAAGGGTGAAGATGACAACGGAACGGTGCTCTTCTTTCATAAACATTTTGCCATATTGCTCCGAAACGCATTCTGCATTGATGCATTGCTTGACGGGAGGGCAGAGTGTGTGTCGTACTTGAAAAGCAGTAAGCATCAGCTGATAAGATAGACACCATGAGACGTACCAATGCCTTTACAGTGCCCATGTCGCTGAAACAAGAGCGCCTCTCTTGCTCGCATCTCCTGCGGAGTCGGAAGGGTCCACACCAATTCCCGGACAACATCCCACAAGGAACCAACAGCGGCGATGGAGATCCCAGCAACATCTGCGAGGAAGTCGGTGATCGTTAGTGGCAAGACTGCAGGAGCGGTGTCGGTGAGAACGGTGTGAGGCCGAGGTGAGATGTCGCCCTTGAGGTGACTGGCAGCCCGTAGAAACATGTCAAAGTCGAGGTAGCTCATGGAGGATAGCTCGGGATAGTCATGGATGGCAGAAAATAGATCCCCGACGCTGAGCATGGCGAATAAATACGAAGTGATACTAGGATATACCGTACGAAAGGTAGTGCCAGCCTGGTACGTACGCCTATTTAGGAGATGCAGTCTTCCGCCTCATGTGTCAAAGCAAAACGTATGTCGATAGCAGCTACTATGTTTGCAAGAACTAGGACGCTGACATATTGCACCTGCCAGAGTGGTGGCCCACCGAGTCCTGTGCACAACAAAAACCCCATGATGTTCCCCCTATCACACCCAGTTCCACGCACAACACTCCATCGTCGTTCAGCGTGTCTATTAATTGGTAGTTTGCTGTAATTCCCAGCATCTTCGATGACTTCGGGGGTGACAATATCCCCAACATCCGGATTGCCCTGAACAAGGTACACACTATTGCACCATCACAGCACATGCCCACAGTATTGCCCACAGGAGTAGAAGAGTTGATCGCTAGGCCCGAGCGCAGGTCAGCAGACTGTGGTGAATAAGGGTCCAAGAATGAATATTCCTGGTCCCTGAGGTTGTCCGTCTCAACGCAAAAACCGGGGACCGAGGACAGACGCGCGCCATCAACCCACACTGTTAGACGAACATCGGGCTGGAGCAGAATCCAAAGGGCTGGAGTTGCTCGCGCTCGTGGCCGGTGGGGCCAAGATGACAGGAAAGGGAGAGAGAAGGAAGTCGTTCACGCGTTTGAGAGTGGTGCGGGACGGGTTGGCCTGCGGACAACTGGAGATTATCCACTGAAGTCGGGTTTTCAGGATGTCTTTTGCTATTGAAATCAGCCACAGGATAAAATCATGCATATCCAGTAAGATTCCCGGATTGACTTAAAAATTAAAGGAATACTTACATAAATTACCCTGTTCGTTCCCATCGGGAAAGAACGACCCATCAGCACGAAAGAACTTGGCCAGTGCAGCGACCGCAACGCCGGCGCTGATGTCCGTTCCAGTGTCACAGGCAATGCAAACGTTGCGCCCACTCTGAAGGTGAGTTTTGATGAAGGGCATTGAGCGCGGGAGAACGGTGTTCAGGAAGTGATGTTGCCCTTTCTTTCCTTCCGGCGTTTGGATGCACAAAACGTGAGAGGGATTCGAAGCATAATTGCTTGCATAGAGGTCTGGGTCCTTGGAGGTTAGACACACGAGGGCAACTTTCGAGGCGAGTGGCGGCTGTGACTGCAAATTGACGGTGGAGCATATCGAGAGAACGCCAGAAACGCGGTCTATGGGCGTGGCGTGGACTGCATCTTGGGAGCCTTCAGTGTAGGAAATATTAGGATCTGATAGGAGCAAATGGACGATGCTTGGAAGGTCCGCGCGTCCCGCTTCCAATAATCTGTCGTAGTTTCCCCAGAAGATAGGTGGAGTGAGACCCTGTTCAGGTTCTTTGAGTTGTGTCTCTATAATATGGATCGTTGCAATGATACAAACCATACTCCAGAGCTCGTGATCATCCCCTGATCCTTGTATGTACGCAAACCCAGAGGCGCGTCGTTCCATGCCATCTATGACTTGCTTTGAAGCCGAGACACACACGATAGGGTAAAATCTTCGATCAGCTCCGTTAGCCGGGAAGCGGGGAAAGGCAGTTGTTGCGGGGGTGATCCAAATGGGCCTAAGTGGATACTCCAGTTGCGGGAGTTCATAAAATGATGCCTGTTTAATCACCTATCAGAGATGTTCGTACAGCGATACCCAGGGAATGGCATAGTTACAGTAAGTTCAGCAGCCCAGGTGTCCAGCTTTTGCTCGATGTGATCTTTCTCCTGCGCACTTACGACTCCTGGCGGAGTGTACAGTGCGATATTCCAAATGATGGGGTCCAATTCCGATGATTTCTTGAGGATCGCGCGGTTGATGACCGCGCACCATATTGGTACTGTCTTGGAGAGCGCGTCAGGCATGCGCTTTCCAGCTCTTGTAGAATCCACTAAAACGAGACTGTGATATAGCGTCATCCAATGTTAAGTCGACAGTACGCTAAATCGACAATACCCACCCAGAATGCTTGATGATCAGAGGAAGGATGTGTAGATTCGGTCTTCGTAGATTAAAGCTCCAGTTGTTCGTATGACCATCTGTTGATTTGAAGTAGGCACGTTCTGGAGAAGCCTACCATAACCCGATCGTAAATTAATAGCCATCTTTGAAGAATGAGATTCGGCCTACGATCTTCGGGTCAGTATACCAAGCCCCACATCGCATATTTGCTATCGTGTCCTGTGAGTATTGAAGCTTCGCGTCGAGACTGCAGACTTACGTAGTAGAGGGAAATTGGGGTATTGCTGGTGCACCTGTTCGACAAATGCTGCATCCTCAGCGATCGAGTGGATGCGGTTGAAGATATCTTGGGACTCCTTTCTGAGCTCGGAGAGAGCTAACGCAGTCGCCTCTTTTGCGTTCATGACAGAAGTGTGTTCCAGCGTAAGCCCATGAGTGCAGACAAAGATTCCAGCACGCCCGAGCGTAACTGCCAGTGCCAGTCCGACCCCGTGTCCAGTTCACAATTTGACAAATCTTGATGCAA
>KN839842.1:812478-835616 GCA_000827185.1 Hydnomerulius pinastri MD-312 | reverse complement strand
CTGCCAGTGCCAGTCCGACCCCGTGTCCAGTTCACAATTTGACAAATCTTGATGCAAGCACCCTGCGGGCAGTGCCAATACTCCGCGGTAGATCCGCGGCCTATCAGTTTGTGGAGGCGGAGGTCCTGGCCAGCGCAACTTATTGTTACAGCAGTTTGCAGTTCGATGTAGCGGCCAGGATTAGCAGCATAGGCGGAGTTCCAATTCGGATCAGCGTTTCTGTGGGGAAAATCGCGCATCGCCACCAAATTACTGCTCTACTAGGACTCTACGACGCTACAACACGCTCACTGGAAATGCCTGGTCGACGCCGCCACATACCCGATGACATCAAATGTCTTATTGTTCACATGGACCGTCAGGCGGAGGAGACACTCACCCGCGCCCAAATTCGAACTCTAACTGGTGTAGCAGAATCAACACAGCGCCGGATCCTGGCGCTCCACAACAAGACTGGGGAGGTGATCCAACAACCACTTGAAAACGGCAGACCACGAGTTCTGAATGGAATGAACGCAGCAGTAAGTCATTGAACCATCAGTACGTATGCTGGAACTGTTGAATAACCCCAGTCTTCTGCTTCACACTGTGACTGCCACATCAGGTATTTTTGCCTGATGAAGTAAACTGGAGGATGTTGCTAGCTAAAGTAGTGATTGATACATGGTGCATTGTGCACTCGTTTATGAACTCTGTGACCTTTAGTGTATCTTTGTACAGCTTGCTTATTTGCGTGGATCTGAGTCAATCAAAGCTCAATATCGAGGGCCCAGGGTTGCCCGGGGGGCTGTTAGAATCACTATGCATTATGTCTCTTGGACGACATATCCCAATTAGGCAATTCACTTCGCGGACATAGTTTTCAGACGCCGCCACCACACGCTAAATTCTCGACCGCTACATCGAACTGCAAATTGCTGTAAACAACCTTTATATCACAATGTTCAAGCTGAGCTGTCAGAAGGTCACACAAAGATCATTGACCAAAAGCTGGAACGCGAGGCAGCAGTATTAATGTGGGACTCGTTTATTACGCCGTGGTCTGGTCGCGATCACGTGCCTTTAAATCGGGCGTTGGGGTACGGGTTGTCACCACAACGCGACGCGCAGCGTTATCCCCGTAGTTGAAGAAACGTAAGTTATTGACGGGCTTAAGAAAACTTGCAGCAGCGAACATGCTATTTGCATAGACTTTGACGCCTAGATTTTGTAAGTTTACTCTCTCCTCTATTTGCCTTTCTCTTGGCTTGACTTCTAGCTCAGATCACTTCAGCAAGATAACCCTCACGCTCGTTACATAGTTTCATCGTCGCTCTTTTGTTCTTTTACTCTTTAAAGCTTTTAATCACATCTACCAGTGGTTGCGCCAGAGACCCATGGCGGTCGCTTTCCGCCTTGCGCGTCTCTCGAGCCAGTGGCTTTTATGGTGCTTGGCTTGCGCAGCATTCGCCAGTTCAACCATACGCGGCGTCTCAGCTGCCGCTTTCAATCTAGCCAATGACCAGGAACTCCAGCGTCTGCAGGACCCGAACGTCATCTTCAGTAATAACAACGGCACAATCATTGTCTACAGCCCCATTACAGGGCAGGAGATACCTCAAGGTCTGGCTTCCGATGGTAGCGGCAGTGGCTTCTCGACGACTGCAATCGTCTGGATTGCATTTTCGTTCACCGTCGGTGCTCCCCTTCTCCTCGTCGGCATTCGTGGCTGGCGTCTGACTCTCGGTGCAGCACTCGGGATGGCTGCTGCTCTTGCTTGTAAGCACAGCTATTCACCTCTCGATTTCCTCGTTAATCCATGGCACACTTTAGCTTGGGCCGTCTTCGTGAACACCTTGGATAACGTCGGCATCTCTGATATTGCTCTGACTATCTTTGTCCTCTCTCTCTTTGGTCTGGGGTTCTTGCTTGGGCTCCTAGAAATGGCTCGGGTCGCGGGTATTTTGATACTGGGCATTCTTGGTGGGCTTGCGCTCGGGATTCGAATCGTCCTCTTGCGGCCTGGCCTTCTGGTTCCGAATCCTACTGCCTTCTTCGTCAATTGGCTTTTGATAGGCATTTGCGGCTTGGCTTGTAGTATCCTTGTCATTTGGAAGCAAAAGATTGGACTTGTGAGTCAACCGTTGTCACAACTAAGATTTATAGAGAGATCTAACGACATCGCTCATCAGCTCAATGGATGCGCTTCCACGGGCTCATTTTTGTGCGCCCTCGGGTTTGACCTCGTGATCAATCAGCAGTCGGGGATGAGCCGGGGGCTGCGGTATCTTATCGACAGAAATCGGTATCATGTCGTGGTGCGCACGGCTTGTCAAGTGTTTCTTCGCGTGGCTGATCGAAATAATGATTCAGGACACGGTGACTAACGGTTACTCCCCACCTATGACGACAGTGATCATCCTTGCAGTATCCATCGCCGTAACGTGCGTGGGATGCTCGAAGATAGCTTTGTGAGCTTGAACTGACGAGATCCTTCCGCCAGGCCCGCATTTGCTTTCGCCCAATCGAAAGTATTCAAGCGTCCATTCTGTGGACTGCCGACGGAGGAACTTGGTTCTCTTTATGATCCTCAAGAGCTCCCCCAGGACGAGGAATCAAGACCGCCAAGTTCACGAGAATCCAGCGCCATGCCAGATACACCCACAACCGAGAAGACCCCCGAACGACCTTCTAATACGGATAAGAAAGGCTGATCGATGGTCATCATCGAATTGATCTGATGCGTCTTCCGGGTTTTTTACTCAACTTTGACACGAACTGTGATTGGAACAGACGGACTTACCACTTTTTACATACGCGCTGCACCATGCGGTTATGCGCCGCGATCGCCACATTGTAGAGCTACAATAATACTCCGAGGAATCTTCGTATATTATCGCCCTGCTTTCGCGCTTTTCTTTTCAAATCGGACTTTGCATACGCATTACATACCATTCTTAGACCTTGCATTGCACTTGATTCATCGATCGTTGAGACACATGATTCTCTGCTCGCCGGGGTCGTTTTGCCTTGTGAAAATAGGGGACTCATGATCACAACCCGAGTCAGAACTCGAAGAGAAACCCTCGGGTGAATTAAGTGCTCGGTCATTCTGCTTCGCGTTAACGCAGCTTCGACACTCGAGCATGCCATCGGCGGACAAAGAGCGGAACAGTACAAGGTAAACGAAGATCCTTTCAGCGGTCGAAAGCTTTTGTCGAAGAGTCTTGGACGCAACGAAACGTCGGTGCTAACGCGGGAACTTCCGAAACAGGAAATTCCATTCAGTATTCACATGTTAAATCCGCTCCTCGAGGGGCCAAGTCTATACGCAGGTAGGAGGTAATCATGAGGAGAGTGACTCGTTTACAGTACTAGTACTAGCAAGTACTCTTTGATCCGGCACCCTTCCTCTTGTCAGTGCTGGATTATTCTCCCCGTCCGCAATACCTTGTTTTCTGCGCTGAGGCTTGTATTTTCTCTTGGAACCTCTGAACAATGTCACGAAACGGGAATGGAAAGAAGAAGCCTGTCAGCTTCGCTACGCACATCACGGCTGGGGGGATGGCAGGGGCAATGGAGGCGGTGAGTAGTCTTATTTTTCGCCAGCGGTCGGGAGCGTGGGCGCTGACACCGACGGTGCTCGCTAGCTGTGTTGTCAGCCGCTCGACACGATCAAGGTTCGGATGCAGCTCTCGAAGTCGGGTATCGCCCCTGGGGTATGTTGTCCGGCGTCCACTCGGAGGGACTGTCACTGAAGCGATGTCGGCGGTGATCACAGACTAAACCGAGGGGGTTCATAGCGACCGGTGCGATGATTGTCCGACGCGAAACACCCCTCGCGCTTTACAAAGGTCTCGGTGCTGTGTTATCCGGCATCGTCCCCAAGATGGCCATCCGATTCGCAAGTTTTGAGACGTACAAAGGATGGTTGGCGGACGAAGTTACTGGAAACACGAGCGTCGGCAACATCTTTATTGGTTCGTCCCGTTATAGCCAGTGTTAATTTCTATGTATGAATTCGCTTTTGCGTAGCTGGCCTTGCAGCAGGGACAACAGAGGCAGTTGCAGTCGTATGTCCGATGGAAGTCGTCAAAATCAGGCTGCAGGCACAACAGCATTCGCTAGCCGATCCGCTGGAAGCTCCTCGATATCGCAATGCTGGGCATGCCGTGTACACGATCGTCCGTGAGGAAGGACTTTCGACGCTTTATAGAGGTGTTTCGCTCACCGCTCTGCGACAAGCGACGAATCAAGGTGAGGATCCGTTTAAGAATCAAGCTGGGCGCCACCTTTATCTAAAACATTCGTTAGGCGCGAATTTCACTGCATATCAAGAATTGAAGAAAGTGGCACATAAATATCAGCCTGAACTTACAGACCTTCCCTCATACCAACACATGGTCATTGGTCTTATTTCCGGAGCCATGGGTCCATTTTCTAATGCACCTATCGATACGATCAAGACTCGTAAGTTGACCCATCAGTTTTTCTTAATGGTCACTGAACAAAAGAACCGCGTCCTCGAAAAAAGGACTGCAAAAGGCCACCTGGGAGCCGGGAACGTCTGCGTTCGAGCGGATATCCATCATTGCAAAGGACATGTGGCGGCAAGAAGGCATTCGATCGTTCTACAAGGGTATCACACCCCGAGTTCTCCGTGTCGCGCCTGGACAGGCAATAGTCTTCGCAGTATATGAGAAAGTGAGAGGTATCATCGAGAAGATTAATGTGTCGCCGTCCCAGGATCACTATACTGAGTGAACGTGTGGTGGTTTTGGTAACAGTAGAACTGGGTAGGAGACCGATTTGTAGCCATTTACCCCATGTGATCATGGCGGCAGTGTATGTAAGTGGAGTATTGACATTTCAAACAGATGGGTGGCGTCGACGTTGTAAAGAATATAGTTATCCATGTTCGAGAGGACGTGTGCGAGCAGAGCCTCAACGGCAGAGCAAGTACTTCAAGTTCGTTCAAGTTGAGAGGCACGCGAACAGTTGACACCGCTTGGGAAAACTGGGCATATCTTTACCTTGAGCAATGTGACTTTCACATTTCCCGGATACTGCAATTTTCTCCACTACAGCCCGTCTGGCCATGCTGCCTTGATATCCTTCCACCTTCTGGGACCGGAGTGCTGGCAAGGGTGAGTATTAACAGAGACACAAGGCCTTGCGGCAGGTAATTTTGGTCACTCCAGCTAGGAAGCTGCATATATCCGTCGAGTAATACATTCGACTCTTCGAAGAGTTCTTTCATTGCAAAGTGGCTTATTGACGTCCTCATCTTCGCTCCCACAGGTTATAGGTAGGCTATAGGCATTGCCAGCTAACCTAGATGAGCCAAGTCCAGCGTTGCATTGTGCCCGTAAGGTAAGGGTGCACGGCTCTGCATTTCATGCGGGCTGGGCGGGTCTGATCGCTCCGGGGGCTTTCATGGATGGGCTATCTCGCGCCTTGACCATTCTCCAGAAAAAGCCTAGGAAGCCTGCTGCCGACTTTATATATGGAATGAAGAACATGCTCCCTTATCAGCTTCCGTCAGTTCTGGATCACACCTTCGCCTTAAAGTGCATTTCAAGTTTCACTCCCTTTCGTCATGGTTAGCTGTCAGCGTCAGGTAAGTGACAAGGCTGCGGGGTCCACAGGGCCTGTACATAGGTCTGGCTGGGAATAAAGCGATATCAATAGGCAAAGGTCAAGCGGAAGAACCTAGTATCACCCGAAACGCCGACTTGATGCACGGTCCGGTAACACGTATAAAGGTGCGAGTGTTTCTGGTCAGTGCCTGTTTACCGGGTTCTTCGGTTCTTCCTCTGAGCTCTGAGCGATGTGTTTGAAGGCTCACGGAAGCGCTTGACTCATACATGTGTTCCATCCCCAGAATGATATGATGTCGTATTGATTATATGCGACCTTGACCTTGGTGCCGGAAGTTCTTACACGTGGCAGCGATATGAATGGACCTTCAAAGTAATCGTATCAATCCCCATCATCCCAACAAGAAGTTTAGTGCAGCAAAGTACTAGTGGGTCTGATTGTTGAGACCTACTCAGGCTACCAGTACTGGAGGTGCACCGAAGCAGGCCGAGCCCTGTCAGTGGCGACGTGACAGCATCTCGATGTGACATAGTGATGTGACCGATTCTGAGATATCAATTCCCACGGGTGATAAACATCGGTACACACTTGTAATTTAGCTGCTTGAAAGGGAGGCCTTCAGTTTCTCCATCTTCCTTTCTTCCGGCGCGTTTACTTCGACATTTCTTCAATAACGCGCGTCTCGGTTTGTGCGCGATGGCAACTTGGACTCCTCAGCCTGCAGGTTTGCAGGAAATCCTGCAGACGATACGTGACTCTACCGATACTCAAGACAAAGTTCAGAGAACCATAACCCTTGTATGAAACATATCTCGCGCCTGTTGATCTTGCCGTGTTCACCTCATTGTTCTATAGAAACTCAATAGTTTCACGCGTGTACCAGACTACATAGCGTATCTGGCATATATCTTAACAGCTCTGCCACAAGAGGAGGACCAGATCCGAACTATTGCTGGATATCTCCTCAAGAATAATGCGCATCTGATCCTCAAGGCATCTCCTGAAGTGGCTCAATATGCCAAAACTGCAGTGCTTTCTGCGTTCAGTGACAATTCTGCATTGATCCGCACCGCTGCCGGACAGGACATCGTGGCATTCCTAGGGGTCCTAGAACCCAAAAACTGGCCCGATTGTCTCGAGCAGCTGGTTGCCATGCTGGACGATCCTAGTCGCCAAGAGGTGAGTCCAAACGGCCTTTGAAGATGAGGACACCCGGGTGTTGGCGCCGCCACGAGCTTGCGAACTCCGTGTTATGCTGTTACGCCCTCAGTGCTGTGCACAAGTCTTTGGGGACAGAATGCCACAGCTTTGCCCAGTATAGCCCGCCTTGATGGGAATTACTCCGATATGAGTGCCACTTGAGGCGTCTTCGTGAAGACTCGTGAGGCATGCGATCCGTTCCGAAGTTGCGCCTGGGCGTACTTCTGCATTGAACCTCTACCATCATTTTCGTTTCAAGTCCTGTCGTCACTTCATTCATGTTACTGAAATAAACGCATCTAGGCCGCCTTTAGTGTCTTTGAGAAGGCCTGCGAAGACTTTCCCCGCAAACTGGACATTGAGATCAACGGGACGCGTCCCTTAGACTTCATGATTCCAAAGTTCCTCATGCTCACAGAGCACCCTTCAGCGAAAATGCGATCACACGCCGTAGCCTGCCTGTCATACTTCGTCCCTATCACCTCGCAATCCCTCTTTGCTCACATTGACACCTTCATCGCGTGTCTATTCAAGCGCGCATCGGACGAGGACCCATCAGTTCGTCGTCACGTCTGTCAGGCGCTGGTACTCCTGCTTGCGGCTCGTCCCGAGAAGCTCATGCCTGAGATGGCAAACGTCGCGGAGTACATGTTGTACTCAACAAAGGACAAGAACGAGGCAGTGGCACTGGAGGCATGTGAGTTCTGGTTGACCTTTGCCGAGGACCCCGAGCTCGCACCATACCTGCATCCGCTCCTGGGTCGCGTGGCACCTGTGCTTCTCGATTGCATGATCTACGGAGAAGACGATCTGCTCTGGCTCGAAGGTGACACGGAGGACACGAATGTCCCAGACAAAGAAACAGACATCAAGCCTCGTCATTACGGTGGCAAGGCCCATGGATTGGACCGCGAGGGGACGGGAAATCCAGAAGAAGTCAAGCGTGGCGCATATGGACAGGAGACGTTGGACGACGACGACGATGATTACGAGTTGGATGATGATGACTTCGCTGATGAGATGTCGACGGAGTGGAACCTCCGGAAGTGTGCCGCAGCTGCTTTGGACGTGCTTGCCGTCAGGTTCGGTGCTGAGCTGATGAACGTCCTTCTTGGGCCTTTGAAGGATAAATTATGGAGCCAGGACTGGCTGGAGAGGGAGAGTGCGATTTTGGCTCTAGGTGCCATGGCAGAAGGTCAGTACGCGCGTTTGTCACCGGTGATCGACAGCTGAGAGAAGTGTAGGTTGCATTGATTCTATCGAGGAACATCTTAAGGTTCTAATCCCTTATCTGATAAATACTCTGAATGATCCAAAAGTAAGCGATGTGGTCCTCCTTGTTTGATTGCAACTCAGCTTTTACCACCTGTAGCCCCTTGTGCGATCGATCACCTGTTGGACATTGGGTCGCTACGCCAGCTGGTGCACGCAGCCTATATCAGAGGAACATAAGAGCCAATTCTTCGTCCCCACTATGGAAGGCGTACGTCTTTGATCATTTTGGCCAAGTTCCTTCACTCATGTTTTCCCCAGCTCCTTCGAATGGTTTTGGATGACAACAAGCGAGTCCAAGAAGCCGGCTGCAGCGCGTTTGCCACGCTCGAGGAGGACGCTGGTGCAGAGCTTGCTCCTTTCTTGGAGCCTGTACTACGGAATCTCGTTTTCGCGTTCCAGAAGTATCAGCATAAGAACATGCTCATTCTATATGATGCTGTCGGAACACTGGCTGATGCCGTGGGACGTGCACTGTCAAACCCCCAATACGTCGAGATCCTCATGCCACCTCTCACTGCTCGATGGAATAAGTTGCAAGACAATGACGATGATTTGATCCCCCTCCTAGAGGTGAGCTACTTGTCTATTTATCACTTTTTAAAGAATTGGCTGACGGTTACTTTAGTGTCTCGCATCTGTGACGATCGCGATGGGACCCGGGTTTGCACCATACGCACCCCTCGTCTTCCAGCGATGCGTTAACATCGTCCACCAAGCCCTCCTCCAATACCAAGCCTATCAACAAAATCCAGACTTGGACGAGCCCGATAAATCATTCCTCGTCGTATCACTAGATCTCCTGTCGGGTCTAGCTCAAGGCATGGGCCTATCCCTCGAGTCCCTCATCTCACAGACGCAGCCCAACCTCCTCCAGCTCCTCACTGTCTGTCTGAAGCACCCACAAGCCCCAGTCCGGCAGTCGGCCTACGCACTAGTCGGGGACCTGGCGATGGGATGCTTTAACTTGTTACGCCCTCATCTCCCTGCGATCATGGCTGAGCTCATCCTCCAACTTGACCCTGAGCCAAAGGTTGAGTTTATCAGCGCATGTAACAACGCTGCTTGGTCTGTTGGTGAAGTAGCTTTGCGGTATGGTCGAGGTAAGAGTCTCTTCCATCTCCCACTCCTTTCATCCAAGTTCCGTTCACTCATGCAATTCCACAGAGGACCCCGAATTCCAGCAATGGGTGAACCCGTTGATCGCACGGCTCATCCCCATCTTGCTCCACCCCAAGGCACCTCGCAGTCTGCACGAGAATGCAGCCGTGTCGATTGGTCGGATCGGTCTCATGCACCCCGCTCTTGTTGCACCTCACTTGCCCGAGTTCGCTCAAGCATGGTGCCAGGCATTGTATGAGATCCGCGATAATGAGGAGAAGGATTCTGCGTTCCGAGGTCTTTGCACGCTTGTTCAGACTAACCCTGCTGGTATCGCCAAGGTCAGTCCTTGCAGGCCTTCGTGTTGACGCTCGTCAGTGCTGATGAAACGTGGTCAACAGAGTCTCCTGTGGTTCTGCAACGCGATCGTCAGATGGAACTCTCCCTCACCAGAGCTAAATGCGATGTTCCAACAACTCTTGACTGGGTTCAGGAACCACGATGTCGATGGCTGGAGAGCCCAAGTGTCGGTTTTCCCTCCTGTCATCCAAGAACGACTCGCTGCACGATACGGGGTTTAAATTTTCGATCGATCGATTCAAATCGGTCCCTCTCACGTCGCCGTCATGATATGATATAATTCAACGTACATCATGTATCATGTATCAACAAAACTCGACTCAACTCACCCGACAACGACACGACCTCTCCCACACCCCAAACCGCATGTTGTTGTTCTCCAGCCTTGTTGTTCCTGTGTCCCAAAGCATCGATCGGATCTTCCTTCCTCTCTTCTCGTTTCACGTACGTACCAAGTAGCAGTAGCATCTCTTCCTTTCTCACTCACCCTACCACCATTCTTTTGGTTTTTGAATCCGACGTGCGTTGTCTCAATCCTCTGTAGTTACAACAGTTTGGTATCCTTTTAGTAGTCAGTAGTTAGTTTGCATACATACATACCTCTCCCCCTCCCCGTCTCATGACAATATCATGGCCCACGATCCACCCCCGATGCATCAACTCTTGTATACCGCTCTTTTTTCTTACGTAGTAGTACCTAGTAGCTAGCCACTTCTTTTTCGATTCAACGCAACGCATTTTTAGTAGATAGTAGTAGATACACACCGAACAACGCACTGACATCAATACGATACGATACGCAACATATACCTTTGTGTCGTCAGTCGGCCAAGTGCAGCGGGCAGGCGACACGCAGGGTCACATATACGTGCATGTGTGCATTCGTTGGATTCTCGGGTCTCGCGAGCGATAAATATACACCCCAGGCTCGTTCGTCGAACATAAACGCAGAAAGAACCAAAGCGTCCAAACCGCAAACCGCAAACCTAGAACCGCCTCCTAGAGCTATACTCCCCGAACCCGCCAAAACTGCCCGGTCCGCCCGTTCTGAAGCCCCCATAGCGGCTCCGGAGCACGTACGCTTTGTACCCGTACACCCCTCCCGCACAGACGCCCGCGAACAAGGAGAGCTTCACGAAGAAGCCGAGCCAGGAGGAGCCCGAGGTGGGGTGTCGTGAGAAGAGGGAGGAGGAGAGTTTGTCGCGGGGCGCGTCTGCTGAGGAGAGGACGGCGGAGTGGGTTGTTATTGAAATTACGCTGCAGTTCGGGGGGGAGGGGAGGGGAAGGGGGTTAGAAGGTGCGGGGAAACTGGGGGGAAAGGGGACGGGAACGTACTCGTGCGCATCGAATACCTCGCCTGTCATAGCGGAAACACCAAGGAACGGCGACGAGGGTAAACTGATCCCTTCGATGCGGATACAATCCGACCAGTCGTCCCCTATCGAAAGGCGTGAGCACCGATGATCTTCACCTCGCGCTTGGAATTTGGGGGTACGTACAAGCTCTGTAGTGGACTTTCACCTGTATTTACAGCGAACATGGATTCAATCAGTGCACATCCCAGGAATGATGAAAGAGAGACTCACATCAACATAAGTATCCTTCACATAGGTAATCTTTAACTTGGTGATAACGTTCGTGCGTCTGAACATAGCCTGCGTTCCCGTCAATCAGCACCCTTCTGGACCTTTTTCTTATTGCCCCTTCCCTGGCCCCCCTGCACCTCGGCTCCCCGGCGATCTCACAAGCCTCCACAGAAGCCTCACAACCCCGCTCCCCCAGTAGGTAATAGGAAGGGTAGCGAAAAGCAGACTCACTGAACAGCTCCCAAGACTATTAGCCTCCCCATCATGCGCCTGATCATAGGGCGTCTTTCCGTCTCCGAGCATGGCCACGATCCGGGGGAAGCCGTACGGGTGACGCGAGTTTGCGTAGCTGCAGGGTGTAGGAGTGAGATTCGATGTTGTGGGGGTTGTGGGGTTGGTTTGCAAGGAGGGTGACGTGAGATGAGAGGGGAATGGGAATGGGAAAGGCAAGCGGAAGGGACTCACGTATCCATGAATATTCCTAGGCCTTCGAAGTTGTCTGCGAGGCATCTTGTCAGCTCGTGATCAAGCAAAGCGGAAACGCTTCGGTCTCGAGGACTGCGCTAACGCTGGTGCCGATATCGAAGAGCCGAAAGAACGAACCTTTGTTCCCAAATACGGGCCCGGGCTCCGCCCTGTCCTTCGTGAGCCATATCGCCATTCCGTCACCGTACAGGTGGGTCGATTCGCCTGAGACCTGCGCCGTGTCACACGCAGGGCGTAAATATCATCACAGAGATGCGAAGGGAAGGACGGAGGGGTCTAGGGGAGAAGGGGAAGACAGACCTTGAACTCGATCTCAATCACATAATTTGTGCTCGCTAATGGGAGACGGGACCACAGCCATCCCTAATACCCAGCGTCAGCGTTTCTTGTCCTTGATCAACCTTCCCCAAGGCATCCTGGATGGAAGGGAGTAGAGGGAGGAC
The DNA here is from genome assembly GCA_000827185.1 of Hydnomerulius pinastri MD-312. Classification (NCBI taxonomy): domain Eukaryota; kingdom Fungi; phylum Basidiomycota; class Agaricomycetes; order Boletales; genus Leucogyrophana; species Leucogyrophana pinastri. The sequence goes on along the minus strand of KN839842.1, from coordinate 823,588 downwards.
AAACCATTTGAGAGGCGGCAGGTCGCGTGAGTCGGATGTGTTTATTCGTGTTCTAGCGAAACAGTCGAAGCTGGCCTCAGTACGAAGATCCAACGCACAGGAGCCAAGCAAAGTGAAAGGACCCACGATATACGCATCCGCGCCAAAATCCCACCATCTGCGCGGAAAGAGTGGTTCCGTTCAGTTTTCAATTCCGAAGGCCGGCACGGATGGCTGGCAGCGGGGCGGGCTCACCGATTTTGTAAATCTTGGTCGATATAAGGCGGATGTATCGAATGCGTGCGTAGTTGGACGGTCTGTGCGGACGAAGATTTCATGAGAACACGGTCATGTTGCATACACAACAGACGAGCACTAAAACTCACCCGCTCGATAGTCCGGTTGGCAACCCTCGTATCGGCAGCAGCGTACACACCCAACACAAGGGAGAGGGCGAGGTAGAGTAACGCGAAACCCCGCGTGAACATGGTTGGTCGTGCTAGTGCTCAAAATGCAGAGTTTTTCTTGTTGCTTGGCTCGGAGTCGGTGGGAAGTTTCGTCACAGCTTCGAGTGGGGGGTATGGGTGATGTTTTGCACGTGTAAAAGACAGTCTTTACAATACTGATCGCAGCGTGCGTCGTTCGTCGAATTCGCGGTTTGTACTCGGTCTGTGCGTCGAGGAGAAGGTGAGCGTGTCGGTGTACCTTGGACTGCAAAATTGGACAGGGACGTGTGTCTGATACTCGTTTTCCCACGGGTCGGTATCGGGAACGGTGACACGTCCGCACATCCACACACCTCCGAACACACACGCGCTACGTCTCACAAAAACATATCGTAGTGATGCAAGTCAGAACGAACACAACATAGTACTGTCCTCAAAAATCAGGCGTGCATTAATGCAATGGTCTGGTCGGGTCTAAAATAATGCTCTGTTCTGTTCTCAACCGGGGCCCTCGCTTGGGATTGTAGCAAAACTGCAAGGGTGACCGCCCTCCTCCGTCAAAAATGTGTTGTGACCATCGTCTGGGTGAACATGTATTGCTCATGCTGGTAACTCGAACTTCTGTCCTTGGAGTACTCTATGGGTCGCGGAAGAGGTAAACAATACCACGTAGTGAGGTGCCGCGAGGGAGCTAGTCAGTGATGAGTGAGGGGGAAAGATCAAGGGAAACGCACTTTGTAAGGTAGACGTAGAAAAAGTCGATGTAGAGCCCCGTCTGCACCAGTCCAGCTACCACAGCTATGGGATCTACCACGTCTTCCGTGAAGTATCTACCAACCCCCCCCTTGTCAACGCCCGAACGACCCAAAACATAAACCCACGCACCTATATATCCAATTCGGAATATACAGCGCCCTGTAAATCCCCAACGCCGCCAAGTAGTGCGTTGTGATCGTCTCCGCTTCGCCAGTGCGCTGGAGCATGAATAGCTGGGGGAATATGGCTACGGATTCGAGGTATATGGAGAAGGTCCAGAGGATTTCGGTGGGCTCGAAGTGGTAGTTGAAGATGAGGGAGAGGAGGAAGCAGGGGCCGAGGAGGTATTCGACTTTGAAGGTGTCAATTGAGGGGTCGTGCGTTGGGCTGTGGAGCGGAGTGTACATATGGGCGGGCATAGGGAGGGGAATAGGGAAGGATGTTAGCGAGTTGATTGCCAACGGGAAAGGGGCGACGACTCACCGGAACCGATACTTCATAAGATAGAGAATATAGCAACTGCTGGCAATGAAGAAAATCTTCATCACAAAGTTGTACAAGGAGATCCAGCGGAAGAGCAAGTCGATATAACGCGACACGAAGACGAGTACGTAGAGAGCCTGGGTCTTGAATGAGATGCCTGCGAATGGTGCACGTATTCATGAGTTCATGTGGGTTGATGGGGGCGTTGGGGGGGAAGAGAAACTGACCTCGGCATGATCTCGTCGTTTGTATCTTGTGCACGAGAATGAATATTGAGGCCAGATGGGCCAAGTCCCCTGTTAGACAACGCGGTTCCCCGTCAGTTCCCAAACCTTGCCCTGTTCACCCCCCCTCTCCCCACATGACGCAGCACGCACCCAACAGCCGAAAAATATTCATGTCCTTCTTTGATCCAGGGAACAGACGTCAAAATGGGGTGTTCTCTAGGAAGATACGAGAAACTGTGAAAAATTGACCAAGTGACGAAGAAGAAGACGTGTTTCTCGTGGAGTTACTGTTTTGATGCAAACGGCCAACGTGGAACCTTGCAAGTGTTGGCCGTGATCGCATTTGGGTGGTGACGTAACACTGTCCCACGCCGTTCTCCTCGTCCTCGGTACAGCAAGTTACGGGGTACAACAACTTGAACAAAGGGTACTACGACAACGACAACGACGGCGGCGGCGACAAGAACGGCGACGGCGACGACGACGGCGACACTCGCCATCCCCAACCCAGTGGCACAAAGGCAAGTCCCCCTTCCCAAATCTTCTCCTGCAACGATGTCCTAGTAAAAGGGTCGACCCCAACGCCCCCTCCACTCCCCATCCCTTTCTCCTCCCTAAGCAACCCCCCGAACCCCTCCCAAAGCGTCCGATTTCCCAATTCCCAGCACGAGCTCGAACGCTGGGTCATTGTAAGGCCGGACCAACATCATATATGGCTCTCTTATAGGCCGGCTGGCTACGAGTTTCAAAGCTAGCTGTTGCAAAGGCAGAGCCGTTCATGGTTTATTTCCGTGGGGCGTTCACTAGCCGAACCCGTACAGACGAGATATACCTCTGTTGCGGGTGGTCCCTAGACGTGGTTCTCTTTTAAAGAAACGCTATAGTACACCGCTCCTTCTCCGGGCGGTGACGCATGCCTATAAAGCATCCACGCAAGAGAACGAAGCGTGCGGTGCGTGGTTGTGTGCGGATAGGTGCAGGAGCGGGGGTGTTGTTGTTGGCGCGGCGGGGATGCGTGGTTGATGTGGTAGAGTGGCGTTGGGGGCATGAGATCTCCATGGCTGTTTTTTGTGCAGTCCTGAGCTTTTCTTCTTTCATGTGATGATCTTCGAGGAGGGATGCTGATTCTACGTTGTCGAGACAGATCATGTCCTCCGCCCTCCTACAAATCGCAGGCTGGGCCTACCTCCCTGATCTTTTGACCCGCTACACCCTACAAATTCTCCACAACCTCTCCTCCAAGTTCCTCCACATCACGCCACCCGCTCCCCGCACCCCCACCTACGTACAACACTACCGCTACACCTACGCCCTAGTCGTCCTCTCCTACCTCACCTACACTTTCGTCTCCGCATCCATCGACCTCCCCGCTAACTTTTACCAGGTGCTGAATGTCGCGCCGGGCACAGACGACGGGGCGCTCAAAGCTGCATTTCGGGCATTTGCGAAGAGGAATCACCCGGATCGGGTGGGGGCGGAGGGGGAGGAGAGGTTTATGGCGGTCAGGGATGCTTTTGACGCACTGAGGGATCCGGGGGTTCGGTTTGCTTATGATCGGTGGGTACTTTCCTTTGCCCCTGCGCCTGTTCTCTCCCTCCCCTTTCCTTCCGTCCTTCGGAGCTTCGTACTGATCACCCCGCACCTCCGCACTGCAGATTCGGGCCAGACGTGCTCCGCTGGAAAGAATGCACGACTATAAAAGAGTACCTTCGGAGAGGACTTTTGAGCAGCGCGATGTATCATGTTATGACGGGTGCAGGGCTAGTTCTGTTTTCGGTGGCTGGGAAGCCTAGTCCGGTTTCTGCAGTGGGTCGTCCCTCTTTCCGCTGCTATTCGGGGAACACTGATTGACGTGTTGTGTTGGGTGGTGCAGTGGCGCTACCTCCTCTTCTTCTCAAGCCTCGCACTCGAGCTGTACCTCCTCCTTTCTCCCTCCCCGTCATTCTCGTCCTCGCTTTCGAACTCGACGCCATATGTGTTCCCAGACCACACCCCACCCACCACTTCCCTTCTCACCATGCTCTTCCCGAACCGCGTCGCGTACCAGCATGTGCTGCTTCTGCATCAGGTGTTTTTCGCGGCTTCTGTTGCGCTGAGTCGGATCGGGCCTGTTTTGTTCGCTGGTAGTGGGACGGGGAGTATGGAGGAGGAAGGGAAGATGATTAGGGCGCTTGGGGAGCGGATCCTAGGGATCGGGCAGGGTGTTGAGAGGGAGCGTGAGTGCCCGCTTTTCTCCGTGGATTCGCGCTGTGATTATGCATGCTGATCCGTACCCCCCTTGTAGTATCCATAATGCTGAACACCGAACTACATTCCATCGTTCCTCCGCCCTCTTTTTCTTCTTCCCCTCCGCCTTCAACGCACGCACCCACAACCTCGCACCCAAACCCCCTCCACCCACCACCACTCCCCGAACCCACGCTCCGCCTCCTTACGCGCGAGATAGAAGACATCATCGTCGAGGGCAAGCTCAAGAGCGAGGGCGGGCCTTTGGGGAGTGCTTGGGAGGGGGCAGTCCGGAAGGGCGTCGGTGCTGATAAACCCACGGCTCCTCCTCCTCCTCCTCCGCTCGGGAGTATACAGCGCAGACAAGGACACGTTCGGGCGCGGTCTATGTCTCTGTAGCCATCCTCGCTGCTCGACCTGGTGGTTAGTTGTTGTGTATTTGTAGATTATATACATTAGACGTCTTATCTCTTGCTCGTTTTGAGTTGGTCTGAACCTGGGCCCTCGTCGTCAGCGGGCGCTCGCAATCGGTGCCTCGTGCGAGCGGGCAGGCAGGTGCCCCTGAGCAGGTTCAATTTCGCACCGCGAGGCAATCCGATCCTCGAAAATAACTACATATCTATGCAGTTGCACTGGTCGAATGGTGCAATATGTACATACTGCGATAGGGTACCACGCCCGAGGGGCATGTTCGAGGAAGTTCTTGTGTATACTGGGGTACTACTATGTGCCACATGCTGCATGGTGGGATACTAGTATCGAACTCGAAGTGCAGAACTCGACTGCCTTTGGATCGAGCTGAGAATCAGCTGGTGAGTTGGCTGCTGCTCAGGGTTATCAGAGGGTCCCAGAGATAACCATATGCGGGTATCACATCAGGGAAGGCGGAACACTCCCCAAAACGCTTGCCCTCAAGGATGCCCCTTTTTCAACGCCTCGTGTTCGGTGTTACCAAATTTTTAGACAGCGGGAGATCTTGAGATTTTGAGACGGATATAGCTTAGGCCTCAGATACGGTGATCATGTGGGTCCCTGTAATGGATATTTGGATGGTGCAAGCATTGCTATAAGTAACAGTAATAAAGTTGGCAAGGTGTTGCCAGTGTACACAAAGGATCCTTCAGGGTTGGGAAGAGTAAGGTTTCTTACCTTTCTTCCTTTTCGTTTTGTTTTTTTCTTGCGTTGGCTCCGGAGACACGGCCACTCATCATCACCATCAAACTACAACCACCTTCAGCATGGCTACTCCACCACCCAAGATGGAGACAGAAACAGACATGGAGGCTGAATCGTCGCGAGCTGGGTCAACTCGGATGTCTCTGCCTCCTATACAAACGCAGACGCAGACGCAAGCTACGGCGGGCAACACGGGCGGGGCCAAACCCGCTGTGATGAAGCTCACATGGGAGGGTTCTGCGTTTTTGAACAGTCAGTCTTGTTTTCGCTTCGATGTGTGTCCGTTACTAGTATGGGGCTAACGGATGGTTTTTGTGATATCGTTTTAACGTTTCTATGATATTGATGGTCCATCATTTCATCACGGCGCTTGTGATGTGTTTTCGAACTGATGCGTTGGGCGTGGTCTGTCCTCCTGCATTGGGTTCTGCCTCTCATGGATCAACCTGCCGACCATTCTTGACACACTCACGACGCATATATACACGAACGAAACGCACACACCCATAGACTACGCAAAAACGATAAACTCCTATCCCCGCAAATCCGAAAAACTCGACATCCTCAAAAGTGTGCAAGCCATCCCGGGCAACGAGGGTTTTACGATCGAGAAGCTGACCTCGTGGTTCAATCGGCATCGGAACCCGCTGCATGCGCCTAGTGGGAGGCGGGAGAGGGGTGCGGGGAAGGGCGGAGATGGCGATGGAGGTGCAGAGGGGAGGAGGCTTGTGGATGATGATAGCATCTGTGCGTTGTTTCTTTTCTTTCCTTTGTTTTTCGTTTGTGGGGTGGGGGTGGGATTCGCGTTTGTGTCATTCGTGGGTACTCGCGACGCGCATATATGCGGTGTTCGTGTCCACGATGGACCCGCCCACAATCCACAATCCACCACCTCCAATATCTACCCAGTCCCAAAACAACCCAAGCGAAGAACTCCCATGCTCACCCATCCCTCCCCAACCATAGTATTCCCAAAACTAACCCCCACGCACCTCGACCAACTCCGCGTCCTGTACAAAAAGCGTCCGGACCCTGCAGAGGGTATAATCACCTTCTGGGCGAACCGGCTGGGCGCGGATCGGGAGGAGGTGAAGGCGTGGATCGAGTACCAGCAGGAGAAAGCCAAGGCGGAGGCCGCCGAGGAGGCGACAGGGACCGGGTCGTCGATGTCCCCAATGACGCCCTACCCGACACCGCACTTTCCGTACCCCGGCGCTTCATACCCCGGACCTTCGCGGGGCCCCTCAGAAGCGCTTGCGGGCACTAGCGTATCCCCGACCGTCGCTCAGGTCCCGCGCGCGCACCTCCCCACCCCGGCGAAGTCGGCGAGTCCGTCGCGCAGCCCTGAGATGAGGATGCCGAGTTTGCCGCCTATTGCTGTGAAAGTTGAGGCGGGGGAGGGGGGGTCTGAGGTTACGTCGCCCGCGTTGGTGTCTGAGTTGGGGAGTCCGATGTTGCCGCGCGGGATGGTGGTGCCCTCCCAACGGGGGCCGCCGGTGTTCGGGCGTTATCCGGCGGGGGCGGTTGGGGGAGCGGGGGACGACGTGCTTATGGGGGCGTCGCCGTTTACGAGGGCGAATGTGTCGGGGTGGACGGTATGTGTTTTTTTATGTATATATAGCTTTGATTGGTAGAGTACGGGAGCTTACATGTGTGGATGCGTCTATAAGCCTAGATGCGGTCAGGATTTGCAATTGCAGCATCCACCTGCGCCCCGGCTTGGGACACCCCCGGCGCCAAAACCGAAACCGAAACCTACCCCTACCGACCTGCTCTTCGAAGCGCTCCGGACCTGTCAGAAAGACTCCGCAAATGCCGACGCGTCGGGATCCGGTGGCGAGCCCCCACGCACGCTGGACGAACTCGAGGAGCGGTTCAAGCCTTTTGAGAGGAGGATTGATAGCTTCGTTGGGAGGGTTGAGAGGGGGGAGCTGGTACGTTTTGGGTGGGATCCGAGTTCGGGTTAGTTATTGGCTGGGGGTAGTGCGGGGGCTGAGCGCTGATGATGGGCTGATAGGTCCTGGAGGTGTGAGTTTACCTTGATGAGAGATACGAGCTCTTCAGATGCAGGGCTTTTTTCTTAAATGTCGTTTTCTATTTGGCGGTTCAAGTATTGAACTGGTAATTGCAGTACTGTATTAGCATAGAGGTTGGCAGAGTTTATTAGGATAGGTTTCGTCTAGTGGTAGTAAATAAACGCAGTAGTGTGTCTTCCCCCGCCTCGAGCGGTGTGAAACGCATCGAAATGGAGTCTCCTTCGTTACTTGGAGCATCAAAACGAAAAGTCTCGGCGTAAAGGATGTATCGGAAGGTCAAAGCACCTATTGGCCAATTGGCCTGTGCCGAAGATAGATCAATGGTCTTGGGAAGAGGTCCCATCAGGGTGGGACCTGGTCTGTGCAGAGTGGACACTGGGACAAACAACGTTGTCAACGGGGCAGCATAGCCAGCTGTCGCCGTCGTCGTCGTCGTGAGGGCATGAAAAGTACAAGGATATGAGGTATATAGAAATGTGAAGTTCGGGGTGTCGGAATCGGAAGTGGCCGATGTCGAGAACAATGGAACGGATGGATTCACAACATAACCGAGACCGCCAGCTACAAACAAAGTATATAACAATTATTAACACAGTTATCAACACATCTCCCTTGTTCTTGTTATTTCTGTTACCATCATCATCACCGACATATCTTGTGCCATAGCTGTACTCACGAACATACATAACTTGTACTATCGAGTCTCCGGTGCCACTGGTCTCATTCGAAACGACCATGGCTGATCAACTCTACCCCACAAAGCACTCCTTAATGGACGTCATTTCCTCCTCCATGCCCCCAGCCTCCGAATACCACCGCGGCTCTATATCAACTACCCGAACTTCTTCAAGTGAATGGAGTAAACGAGAGGACAGCGAAGAGCCACTCCCAACACTGCCTAGGATCTCATCGAGACCGAGGGCGAGCTATAGGCTTGGTGATTTTATAATCCAGAGAACGTTGGGCACTGGGAGCTTTGGAAGGGTTCATCTAGGTATGTTAAGTCCGGTTCGTTTGAGGGGGGGTTTGGTAGCCTCATCACGCTCTTCTGTTCCTCCTCATGCTCCCTCTTCGTCTCTCCCCACTATCTCCCGCTCCTCTTCGGCCCCCTCTCAACCTCGCCCTCGCCGTCTGTGTCGTAACTCCAATCATAACCACCACTATGCAGTTCGCAGTAAACACAATCTCCGCTTTTACGCCATTAAAGTCCTCAACAAAGACAAGATCGTCAAGACTAAACAAGTCGAGCATACGAACAACGAAAAGACGATGTTGGAAGCTGTTCGGCATCCGTTTATTGTCAACCTTTGGGGCGCGTTCCAGGATAGCTCCAATTTGTACATGGTTATGGATTTCGTGCCTGGGGGGGAGTTGTTTACGCTGCTGAGGAGGTCGAATGTATGTCGTCTCCCTTTCACTTGGGGCGTCGTTACTGACGCATATGCGGTGGTACGCCAGAGATTCCCAGACCCAGTAGCCAAGTTCTACTCGGCAGAAGTGGCACTCGCGCTGAATCACCTCCATTCACTCGATATCATCTACCGAGACCTCAAGCCCGAGAATATCCTCCTCAACTACGACGGACATATCAAAATCGCAGACTTTGGCTTTTCGAAGCAGTGTGCGAGCGTGACGTGGACGTTGTGCGGGACGCCTGATTATCTTGCTCCTGAGGTGCGCTATATCCCCTTCCGTCTCTCCCCCGCGTAGATATCGGGGGCTTACGTTGTTCGCTAGATCGTGGGGCAACAACGGTACAATAAATCCGTCGATTGGTATGCCCTCGGCGTCCTCATCTTCGAGATGCTGTCGGGTCTACCGCCTTACCACCAAGCCGACCACAACCCCGTGATCCTCTACGAAAAGATCACGCAGGGCCCCACGTTCATCCGGTGGCCGCCCTTCCAGCCCTTTGCCACCGACCTGATAATGAAGTTGATGGAGGGGGATCCGAGCAAGCGGTATGGGAACCTGAGGCACGGGGCGGGAGACGTGTTTGCGCATCCGTGGTTCAGGGAGGTTGATTGGGGGAAATTGAGGGCGAGGGAGATCACGGCGCCATATTTGCCGAAGATTAGCGGGGATGGGGATGCGAGCGCGTGAGTCGTCGTTTCTTTTTTCCGCCTTTTTTTAGGACTTTGGGGATGGCGCTGATGCTTGTGAGGTAGATTCGAACATTATCCGGAAGACCATGCGTCGACGTTGTATGGGAGGCCTGCGGAGGACCCCTGGGGGGAGTCGTTCCCTGGGTTTGAGTATACCGCTCCGTGATCACTGTGCCGTGGTCACTTGTATTTGGACTGCGCGCGGGGCGCGCTCTTTGGACAGTGGGAGAGTTTCTCCTTCACTTATCTTTACATTATTTTCTGTGTCTCTCCTTCATCGTCGTATTTCGTGATGTTTGACGCCCCCTTTTTTTTGTTGCAACCACCACCACTCCCCCACCTACCCAAACTGACTCTTTTGTTTTGTTGTTCTATACCAATCACCGGTGACATGTACTTTGCATCTTGGAATCATTGGCACTCAAGCTCTGGTTGTTGTTGTCCTGTTCTGTTGTAATCTCTCTTGACCGTCGATAGCAATAAAAAGCCATTATTCGCCTTTCATTATACTTCGGTATCTGAGCGCTATGTCAGTGTGTGACCTCCTCCTGTCCCCACTCCTATTTGTCCGAACCAAACACCCAACATCACCAACATGCCGCAAAAATACGAGTGCGAGCGGTTCCCCAGCGATAATTCGGTGTTTTGTGCCACGAAACTCTACCAAACCCACGTCTCTTCTCCGCACCGTTGAAATTAGGACATCGGAGGGACACAGCGACGAACAAGAAGTCTCGAAAAGCGTGCAGGATCCAGGGAGATCGAAAATAAAAGGGACGTGAAATAGTGTGTGCTGCGTGACGCTCCCGTCGCACGAGGGTTTTTACTGCGTCCTTGTTGACGGACGGATTATTTGGATGGGCGAAGGGACTGGGGTATTGAGATCATGGTGAGGAAATATGGGCTTGGAAAAGGCGGTGTTGGTGGGGGGGAGATGAAGACGAAGAGATATGGTGTGCTTAACGGCGTAGTCCAGGCCTCCCTATCATCGAACGCCAATACGAACGAGCACGGGGACGTCGATGGCGGTATTAGAAGGGCCGGGGGCGCATCAGAGGAAGACGTGGCGGCTGAGCGGACGGCGTTGCTGGCGGAGAAGCAGGCGGAGCTGGATGGGGTGTTGGATAGGCATGATGATATGGTGCGTCCCTTTTTTACGTCTTTGGTTGGGGCCTCGAATCGCGGGCTGACGTTTTGTCGGGCGGGCTTTTAGGTACGAGAGGTCTTTCACCTCGAGAAATTCGTTACGTTGTTGGGGTATGATCCGAGGGTTGGTCGCTTTCCTTCCTTGCTTTGTGTCTTCTCCAAGCCCTTGGGGAGCTGATGGACTTTGCATAGGTTGCGAAACAGGACGACTCGGTGGTGTTTCAAGAGGTACTTTCCGCTCCGTCCTTCTTATGTTCATTTTCAAATCCTAATACCTACTTCCTAGTACAAATCAAAATACGACCTCCTCGAACACGCTGCAGCATCAGCTGGCCCCTCGCGATCGACCCGTAGAGCACATACCCAGCGCGTTCTCAATCTCACAGCTTCCTCCCCCGCGAAGCCTCCACACAAGAACCGTCCTGCGAACCCGCACCCAGCAGCAGCACCACTCCCACTTGACTTGACGTCTCCAGCGTCGATGCCTCTTTCCTCGAAAGCAAAAGGCAAACAAAAGATGGTCGACGTCG
>KN839842.1:756850-812262 GCA_000827185.1 Hydnomerulius pinastri MD-312 | reverse complement strand
CCCGCTCCACCCCGCTTCGGGTCGTCGGTGAGCGCGTTTCTGAGCTCGTACACGAGCTACAACGACCAGGATCTGAACGAGGAGGGGCTGGCGGGGCTGGCGGGCGAGGAGGCGCGGTTGAGGGAGAGGGTCGCGAGGCTGCGGAAGGAGGGACGGTTCTTTGGGGGTTCGGGCTCTTTACAAACGGGAGGCTCGGCTTCGATGTCGGGGAAAAGCACCCCTTCCGACCCCCGCGTGCACGAACCGCACGACGCGTGGTCGCACGTCGTCTCTGCTGTCGTATCCCGCGGGAAAGGTGCCGGACACGCCAAGGGCCGACACGTCGCGGCGCAGATCGCGAGTCGGGTGCAGGCGTATTGGGATCAGAGCGCGGTGAGGGAAGATAAGGCGAAGGCTGCTGAGGAGAAGAGGGTTAGGGCGTTGGCGAAGGCTACGGTTAGGATCGTGGTTGGGGAGTGGAAGAAGGCTGTTTTTGTGAGTTCTTCTCTTTCTTTTTCTCTCTTTCTTTTTCTTTCTCCCCCTTCCCCATATTTTTCGTCACGGTTGTCCCCATTCTCCTTCCCTCGGTTCATTCCGGTTTGAGTGCAATGGGAGAGATGTTGACCTTGGCTTCGGTATGCAGTACATACGAGAACAAGAACGTGCCCGCTTGGAAGCGGAGGAAATGAGGCGCGGACATGAACATCTCGATGCGATCCTGGACCAGTCGGGGCAGATACTGGAGACGCAGCATGTGGAACTTGCGAAGCGTGGGTCGAGGAGTCGGTCGAGTAGTGTTTCGGGTGTGGAGAGGGAGTGGGAGGAGGGCGGGACGAGTGATGAGGAAGGAGAGGGGGACGAGGAGGAAGGAGGAGAGGAGAGCGCGGAGGAGTTTGCGGGGATTGAGATGGAGGAGGAGGGTGCGGGTACGGGTACGGGTGGCGGGAAGGATGAAGATGGCACGATTGATGGAGGTGATGATGGTGATGAGAGCGAGGGGAGTAGTGATGAGGAGGATGGAGAGACGACGCATGCACTGCTGGGGAGATCTCGTCACCGGGATGACGACCCCGAACCCGAAACACCTGCCGCTGAAGTCCCCACATCAGACCAGCCGACCGAACTCGACTGGGCTGATGATCACGGGAGCGCACACGGCGATCAAACGCCCTCCGAGCTCAGCATAGACCACGATCCCCACACCGAGGATTTGGAATTGCGACAGCCACACTCATCAGTGGTGCTTGAAGAACCAGCTGGGTCACCCTCCATACCGTCCGACCTTGACTCGGCCGTTCGCACACCGACTTATGGCGACGGTCATTCGCCGGTGTTCTATGACTTCTCTATGCAAGATACGCCGTCGCCTGCGTCGAGCATTATTGGGCACGAAACGGGGCAGGAGGGAAAGGATGACGGTGACACGGTTCCAGATATTGAGGGTCCAGCCCAAAGTACTCTTTTCGCCCCAGCTTCTGACCGTGGTATCGCTACGAAAGCTTCTCCACCAGCGGATGAAATCCCTGATGATGAGGCTATCCAGGAGGACAAAGTCGACAGCACGCCTCACATTCCTCATTCACCCCTTCCTGAAGATACCTCAACGCCCAAACCTCAACCCACCGACGAGCCAATGGAAGACATCCAAAGCGAAGAATCCGTAAACATACCAGAATACCTCAAACCCTTCGCAGTCGCACCCGTAGACTGGTCCCCAGAGGATAAGATCAAACCTCCCCTGTTGTTGCGTGGCGTGCTACGTCCGTACCAACAATCTGGATTGGAGTGGCTTGCGTCCTTGCATTCGAATAATCTGAACGGAATCTTGGCGGATGAGATGGGGTTGGGGTGCGTTTTTGATTGGTTGTGTAAGAGGTTGTGTGTGCTGAATGAATTGGTTGTTAGGAAAACGATACAGACTATCTCGCTTTTGGCGCATCTTGCTTGCGATCGGGGAATATGGGGTCCGCATCTTATCGTGAGCTGTTCTTTGTTGTTATCTTCCTGGTCCTCTGCTCACAGTGTCCAGATCGTCCCAACGAGTGTCCTTTTGAATTGGGAGATGGAGTTCAAGAAATTCCTCCCCGGTTTCAAGATCCTCAGCTATCACGGCACCACCAAACGCAGAAAAGAGCTTCGGCAAGGATGGTACAACAAGCACCACTTCAACGTCTGCATTACTTCGTATACACTCGCAAGCCGCGACGCACATATTTTCAAGCGCAAGATGTGGTACTACATGATCCTTGACGAGGCGCATATGATCAAGAACTTCAAGTCTCAGAGATGGAACATTCTGTTGATGTTCAGATCGTTTCGACGCTTGCTGCTTACGGGCACGCCGCTGCAGAATAATTTGACGGAGTTGTGGGCGCTTTTGCAGTTCTTGATGTCGGGCAGGAACTTTGCGAATTTGAAAGAGTTTGGGGAGTGGTTCTCAAGTGCGCATATATGATGTCTTTTATTGAGTGCGTCATGACGAGACTTACATTGGGTCGTGTAGATCCGCTGGAAAAAGCGATCGAGATGGGTACCATGCTTGACGATGAAACTCTGCAGCGAGTTTCCAAGCTACACACCGTACTCCGACCGTACCTCCTCCGCCGGCTCAAACGCGATGTCGAAAAGGAGCTCCCAAGCAAATACGAGCACCTCGTTCTTTGTCCCCTTTCGAAACGCCAACGCTTCCTCTACGACGAGTTCATGGCACGCGCCCACACTCGCGAAGCACTGCAGTCGGGCGTGTACCAAAAGATCGCCAACATCCTCATGCAGCTCCGCAAAGTGTGCAACCATCCTGATCTTTTCGAAGTTAGGCCTGTCGTTACGTCTTTTGCTATGGCGCGTTCTGCGGTTGCGGATTTCGAGATCAAGGAGCTGCTAGTTCGGCGGCAGTTGTTGAGGGCGGAAGATGAAGACAGGGTCAATCTTGACCTTTTTGGGTTCCGGTTTGTCGCTCAACAGGACATACCACTCATCACGGCGCTGGAGACACGTCGCCTTGATGCTACTCATCGGTTACCTCTCATCTCTGAGATTCCAGGAGAGCCACCACCACAGGATACTCGAACTATCGCGGGCTGGCGTGCATGGAGAACTTATCAGCAACGTGCCCAGAAGGTTGCTCGGTGGGCTCAGATTGGCTATGTCAATGGATTGCGATGTGCTCGTATGCCCATCTACGGTCAAGAACTGCTCACCACCGTGCAGAAGTGCAGCCGGTCCATTTTGCCTTCGTCTGCCGTGGATCTTGGGAAGTCATACATGGACACGGCGACCACTATCAATGCGATGGTGAAATCGCATGTGGAGCGAGCGGAAGAGCTCTCGGGTGTCATTGATAAATTCGCATTCGCTACACCTGCTGTGGTCGCTTTGGATCTTCCTCGTCTTGCACTCTCGGGGTGTGAGGAAGCCCTCACATCCTGTTCTCCCGGGTTCGACAGCGTCGTTCATCAACCCAGCGTTAAACTCCAAATTGCATTCCCAGACCCCTCGCTCCTCCAATACGACTGTGGCAAGCTCCAAGAACTCAGCCGGCTTCTCCGACAGAAAAAGGCAGAAGGACACCGTATATTGATCTTCACCCAGATGACGAGGATATTGGATATCCTCGAAATCTTCCTCAACTTTCATGGGTATTTATATTTGCGGTTGGATGGTGCGACGAAGATTGAGGATAGGCAATATATCACTGAACGGTTCAATGCGGATGCGAGGATCTTTTGCTTCATTTCTTCTTCTCGGTCTGGTGGTGTTGGTATCAAGTGCGTATTGGCATCTATCATGGAGTGGAGCGTTGTCGTACTGATCGGATTGCATAGTCTTACTGGAGCGGATACAGTCATTTTCTACGACAGCGACTTCAACCCGCAGATGGACAGACAGTGCGAGGATCGGTATGTGATCCCATCCTTGCGTAGAACATAATGACAGGGGACTGATCTCACCACTGCAGCGCGCATCGAATCGGCCAAATTCGTGATGTCCACATTTACCGATTCATATCGTCGCACACCGTGGAGGAGGCCATGCTCATGAAAGCCAATCAAAAACGATCTCTCGACGACCTCGTCATTCAGAAGGGAGAATTTGACTGGCGCACTCTTTTCGAGGATGATGGGGCGTTGACCAAGGCACTCGGCGAATTCGAGGACATGGAAGATGCGCATGCGGCTGCCATCGCGGCGAGAGAAGAGGACGTCCTGGAAGGCGCTGATCAAGCTGACTTTGGTGCAGAAGGGGATGTGGATATCCCAGAGGTTCCCACGTCCCAACCAAATGGCGAGGCAGATCCTGGTGTGCAAGGTGATGTTGATGGAGATGAGGGGGAACATGCAGAAGATGGTGAGGGAGGGGGTGTTTCTGACTATATGATCAGTTTCGTTCGTTTAGATTACGAGTTCTTCAGAGATTGGCGTCTGTAGCCTTATTCATTTTGCTGGATATTTGCACTTGGACACACAGCACTACTCGCTATTCTATTGCTATATTATATTCGTTTTGTATCGTGTTCTCCCTGTCCAACTACTTGATCCCTTCCTGCCCCGCTTCTCCGGCGGAGCCTTTGCTTGTGAGATCGATCACGTGAATCAAAATACCTCCATAACCCGAAATGTAACCGCGACTTCAAGTTTGTGAACCCGCACGTCCACTCCCTAGTACCTACCCGAATTTCACAGCAGAGTGGTCGGACGGCCGCAACAATGTCTTTCCTAACGTTCCTAGGTCTCCGGCAGGCAAGGTCCAACCGGACACAGCTGACCATTGCAGACTATCTTCACCGGACACTCGTTAGCGGCCTTGCTGCACTCAGCGTGTATGGACTCTATTTGGGCTACTCGGTGCACGAACATACAATGGCAAGAGGTAGAGGTACGTCTTTATAACTTGTGATCATCCTAGCTTATGTACCAGACTTCCTCTGACAGAGGTATGTCAATCGTGTCGGACTGCAGCGGTAACACTCGAGTTAACAATCATATAAAGATTATGGCTGCGAGAGAAGCTGAGGCAAAGGCGCGAGCAGAATCGGAGGTATGTTTTTTTGTAGAATGTATCTCCAAGCCTACTGAATTTACTGGCTCGCGTAGGCCGCAGAAGAAGCTAGAGAAGTAGCCCTGGCTCAAGCCGCTCAAGGTGCCCTGCACAAATGATCTTTTAAGGCGGCTGCCCAATTTACTTTGAGGCGAGTCAGCAGCCCCATCAGAACAAGCTTTGCCCTTACTGTCATCCTCTTTCAGGTCCTGCGAGACTATAGCAGGGACAAAATCCTCAGACTAGCATATATTCGCAAGCCCCTTGAACAGCGCTCGCTCAGAGCCGCGCCGTTAACATGTCACGACGCCAACTCTACTCACCAGAGAATGTCCTGCAAGGTCACTCGAAAATGTCGTATCATTACACTCTTCTACGCCCCGATCCGGAAGGAAATAAATTTATCCCGAGTGAAGAAAATTACACATGAAACAAGTTTATGCCCGAATCATCAGTCATGACACTCTTTCACCACCATGAACACCTTCAGGGAAGCTCGAGCCAAGCTTTAAGCAACTTGGGGAAGTTGGGAGTACCGAGACCGGTGACAGGGTCCCAACCAATGGTCGCGTTAAAGCCATCTGTTCCACATCCTGGGTTATCACCCATGGTGATATCGTTGAACAGTCCAGCGAATTCAGCTGAGTAGATCTATGCGATGACGGTGTTAGCGTTCAGCACCCCACTCTTTGTTTTAATGATTTAGTTGCTCACCGTTGGGTTGATGAATCCAATGGGGGACTTGCCAGCTGCGAGACGAGCGTCGTTGACCATCGTGAAGATAGCACCGCTGACGGGGGATGAGCAGGAGGTTCCGTAGACGAGCTCGAATTCGCCATCAACCTGCGACCAGTTAGCTGGCTGAAATAAGTAGCATTCCGAAACTACTCACAGCAACAACGTAGTTGGCACCGTTAGCGGAGATGTCGGGGTATGCACGGGACTGAACAGGGGGATATTAGCATAAGGTCTTCCTGGGAACATCCTCTCATGACTTACCATGCCAGTAGAGTTCCAGATGGTCGCAGGGTAGTCGGGGTAGTAGTTCGTAAGGTAGTAGTCTACAGCCTCTTTCTGGTACTCGGGCATGGCGAAGTAGTTACTGAAGCCTCCACCAGAGTAGATGACTTCCTCACAAGCCATCTCAGGTTCGTAGACGGTAGAGTTGGGTGCAACCATGGTAGCGCCGACCGAGGTGATGTATGGGCAGGTTCCGGGGAAGCTCGGGTTGAACATCACGCCGTCCGTGGTTTGAGTGCCTAAACATCGGTATGAGCTTCAGAGGTGCAAGTGATAGTAATCAAGGGTCGACGTACCGTTGGCGTTCAAGCAGAGAGCATCGTTACCGGCAACACCGTAGTCACCAGAACTGTAGAGGATAGTAACACCCATGAGACCGAGCTTGGCGTACTCTGCACATTGGCGGGCGGTGTAGAAAGGTGTGAGGTCGGCTTCGTTGTAAGAGTATGAAGTCGAGATGACGTTGGTGGGCTTGGCAGTCCCGCAAGCCTCCGGACCTGTGATGGGGATGAATATGAGCCGATCTGAATGACGAGGCAGATGCTTCTGCGGAGGCCGGCTGTATCTCACCTTCATAACCACCACCGTATGGGTCAGGGTAGACAGCATCTTGGGTCGGGTCGTCGCCGCCGTCGTATGTGCAGTAAGAGCCATCGAGGGCATCGAGGAAGTTGTTGAACGATGCACCTGACAGGACGTTTTAGTTGTGGCTCATATACGAGGTGTCCCTTCGAAAGCGCATCACCAACCTTCGACCATGTCACCAACTTGGTAGAGGGTGACTGTTTGTGCTGGGGTGACGAGACCCATGCCGTATTGAAGATCGAGGTCGGATTCACCGTTGTAGTCAAAGCCCTGGTACTCGGTCTGTGCGTAGCCTGATCGGGGGCTGAGCGAAAATTGTATTATTGCATCGCGTGTATTCCTTACCTCCGTCAATGGAAACCATGTAGGGAGCCTTTCCGTAGAGGCCCTGGGAGAAGTTCATAGCGAACATGTTGATATCGGTCTGGAGGTAAGCCTCGGGAGTGTACTCCACTATAAAAGGAGAGATGTCAGAGATTAGACCCAACAAATGATTGTAAAGCGACTCGTAATGATTGCTCATTACTCACCGATTCCGTAGCTGTTCTTGTCAGTTGCGACGGGAGTGTAGTCAAGTCCATAGAGCGTGCGCAAGCAGTCAAGAGTGATGTATTCATTGCAAGTCGACAGATCGTCGGCGATGCTACCCTCAAACTTTCCTGTGGTCTTTGGTCCAGAGCTGCCAGTACCAGGTTGTCCGATTGCCCGGGCAGGCTCGGTACTGCGGCGAGTCAACTTAGCATCGAAGTGCACGGTAGGAGTAACGAAGTCCACGTGAGGAGCAATGTGGGATGGGAGATGGTAGGAGTCACAAGCTAAATCAGGACCGTGAGCATAGCCCACAGGTAGCCTAAAACGAATCTACGTACCAACGTGCTCCTTTCCGGTGGAGTGGGCATAGAGGTTGTACTCCGTCTGAAGGAGGCGTTCTGCTTCTTCCACAGTTGCGCTGACCTCGATCCAACCCTTGTTGGGCGTCAAGTTGACGCGGTCGCTCTCGAAGCCATTCTCCAAGAGCCACGAGCGCACAGCATCGATAGACTCATCGTTGGGTGCGAACTTCTTCAGTACGTCACCAGCTGACCAGTGTTTGCCGTAGTTTTCGGACTTGGGGTGCGACACCTCCATGAGGTATTTGCCAATGTCCTCGATGTTGCTCTGGGCAAGGGCGAAGCGGAGGGGGACGGTTGCACTGGTGTCATGCCTGCGCTTTAGAGACCATCCTGTGGGGATGTGAGTCCGCTTCTCATGGAGGGTGTAAGGAGAGAGAGCTGGCTCGGCCGCAGCGAGGAGACCGAGACTGAGCACGACGAAGGAGAGAAGGGACCTCATGATACAACAACGGCAGAGACCTTGGCACGATGCTGCTGGGACATTGTAGGTAGCATTTTATAGAGCGTATGTGGGGACGGGAATAGTGTAGCAGCATGGTGCCAGGACAAGATAAGGTCGTGTACCCCAATGAGAGTGCTGAGTTCAGGATGAGCACTCTCACAGTCGGCGACCGTGGCTTTCTCATCGGTGATGAACCGCAAGTAGCCATGAGGCGAAGGCATCGCTAGCCTTACTCATGAGACCCATCAACTTGATAGTGGGTGAGATGGTCGCAGGAGACTGGACGACCGTGATTCCGACAATGATATTCCTATAAGACGCACGATTTTCACTGGATCAAACGGTTGAAGGAGACAGCCACCACAGGTCACCACAGGCCACCACTGAGATTCTAAATGGAACATATAACATGCCTTGTGAACGACTCGGAGATCTTCCGCCTGATACCGTACCGAAATAACTTCGTTCTCCGGAAGGACACCACCGAGTCAGACAACCACCAGTAGGTCAGTAAGTGAGAATGACATAGTAGTTTATCACACCTAAAATCGAGCTTCCTTGTCAGTTACGTTCAATGCACCAGGAACGTGGTGTTTCCGCAGGCCCGGGCTGTAAGTCCGAGAGAGCATATGACATGATCGAGGGCCCGGAGTTAAGCTCGGGTGTCTGGCTATAGCGCTACAACTATCACCCAAGGGACAGATACACGGAAAATCTGTAGTGATCCTAGAGTCAGAAGGTTAGGTAGGTACCGGTAAAACTGGTGTATGAGTACGTTGACTCCAAGGAGTTGATGATGTTGTACGTTAGATGATGGTCGACCGCAAGTCCGAGTCACGGTTTCGTGTGGGAGCAATCTCTGAGCTAACCATTGATGTCATCACTGGCATGATGTCCTGATCCTCGGTTGCTTAAGTGCCTGAAGATCTTTGGAGCGTATATACGTGCGCAGAGGCACACAGATCGTTGCAATTCCGGGCGCGACGCAGGCTCACGGTTATTCATGATCACTCATCAAAACTTGAGGTAGGTAACAAGACGATTTTTGATTGACAGGTATAAATGCCCTTCGACAATACATCTCCACAAAGTCCAAATAAATGGAAATGGATCGTCCTACAATGTCTAAGGCAAGGCCAACCACCTCTCGAGGAGCTTAGGGAAGTTAGGTGTTCCAAGACCCGTCACTGGGTCCCACCCTGCGGTAGCGTTGTACCCAGCGGTACCACAGCCTGGGTTTGTGCCCTCAGTGATATCGTTGAAGGCACCGGCGAATGCGGGGGAGTAGATCTAGAACAGGTAGCCGATCATTCAGTTTGATAGACTTGTTAGCGATCGGTGACACTCACAGTTGGGTTGATGAAGCCGATGGGTCCCTTGCCGAGAGCGAGACGGGCGTCGTTGATCATCGTGAAGATGGCACCGCTGACGGGAGAAGAGCACGACGTTCCGTAGACGAGCTCGAATTCACCGTCGATCTGTTATTTCAGGGTCAAAATGAGCCCCTGATTTCAGGCAATTTCAGCCCCAATGGAGGAGACGTACAGCAACCACGTAGTTTGCTCCGTTGGCAGCGATATCAGGGAAGCCACGGGACTGAAGATGATTATCAGTAAGCGGACAAGCGGCTCCAGAGAAAACCCACCATTCCCGTAGAGTTCCACATGGTAGCAGGGTAATCAGGGGGGTAGTTGGTGAGGTAGTAGTCCACGGCGGTCTTCTGGTACTCGGGAATAGCGAAGTAGTTGCTGAATCCTCCACCAGAGTAGATGACCTCCATACAGGCCATTTCAGGCTCCAGAACGGTCGCGTTGGGCTTGACCATGGTGGCGCCGACCGAGGTGATGTATGGGCAAGTTCCTGGGAAGCTGGGGTTGAAGATCATTCCATCGGCAGTCTGGGTGCCTGAAAGATATGTATGAGGGAGGTCCAAAATTTGACATGTTACAGGTAAATCCTCACCATTAGCGTTAAGACAGTAGTCGCCGTTGCCTGCAACACCGTCATCTCCAGAGCTGTACAGAACCGTGACACCCATGAGACCGAGCTTCGCATACTCGGCACACTGGCGTTCAGCGTAATATGGTGTCAGGTCCGCCTCGTTGTATCCGTAGGAAGTCGAGATGACGTAGGCGGGCTTGACCGTACCACAAGCCTCGGGTCCTTTGAAAGAGTGGATGTTAAAATTAAACGAATCGAGTGGTTTGGGAGGTAAGACGTACCCATGTAGCCTCCGGGCTGATCATCAGGGTACATAGCGTCTTGGGTATAGTCATCGCCACCCTCAAAGGTGCAGTAGGAGCCATCGATAGCGTCGAGGAAGTTGTTGAAAGAAGCACCTAACAACAGGAGCTCAGTCAGTCGAGATTCATCTGTAGAATAACAGGGGCTTACCCTCGACCATGTCACCGGTCTGGTACAAGGTGACAGGTTGCTTCCCAGTGACCAACGTCATGCCGTACTGCAAGTCAAGGTTGGACTCGCCGTTGTAATCGAAGCCCATGTACTCAGTCTGTGCATAACCTGTAAAATTAAGCTTTTCAGTGACCGCATGTGTGTGAGTCCGAAAGGATTTCTTACCACCGTCAATTGAGACCATGTATGGCTCCTTGCCAATCAGGTCCGTCGAGTAGTTCATGGCGAACATCTGGAGATCGGTCTGCAGGTATGCCTGAGGAGTGTATTCGACTGTAAGGAGAAAGAAAGAACGACCACCCAACGGTTAGAATCGAAGTTGGAATAACTTTGGACGATTACTGACCGATACCATAGCTGTTCTTCTCGGTTGCAACTGGCTCGTAAGCGAGACCATACAGCGCCCTGAGACAAACAGGAGTGATATATTCGTCACATTCCTCAAGTTCGCCGACAATCTTCGAGATGGTACCGGCGGTCTTAGGAGTGATGCCGACACCAGGTTGTCCGATTTCACGAGCTGGTACGGAGTCGGAGTCACCTCCAGAGCGACGCTTGAGCTTAGTGTCAAAGTTGACAGAGGGAAGGACAAAGTCAACGTGAGACTGGATGTTCTCAGGCAGGTGATAGGCCTCGCAAGCTGATCATGCATTTCATGAGCATATTCATGATGCCTAAAACGCTATTGCGACTTACCAACGTGCTCTTTGCCAGTTGAGTGAGTGTATACATTGTACTGAGTGTTCATGAGCCTCTCGGCTTCCTCGACAGTGACATCAACCTGAACCCATCCCTTCGTGCGGCCGACAGCGATGCGATCGTCGCTAATGCCACTGGAGACCAACCAATCACGGACGGTCGAGACAGTTTCGTCACTAGGAGCAAACTTGCGCGCAATGTCGCCAGCAGTCCAATGGTTTCCGTAAGTGGGGGAATCGGGGTGAGAAACTTCATAGAGATATTTGCCGATATCCTCGACGTTCCTCTGTTTCAACGCAAAGCGCAATGGGATCGTCGAAGTGGCATCGTGCCGCCTAGTCAAGGTCCAACCAGGAGGGATAACAGTGCGCTTCTCGTGGACATTGTATGGGCTCAACGACGGCTCTGCAGCCGACACGAGGGCGAGGCTGAGAGCGATCAACGAAAGCAGTGGCGAGTAGCGCATTGTAGACCGGGTTTGATGAGTCGTTCCACCAACTGATGCAGTACTATTGTCGAGACATACTTCTTATAAGGGAGTCGACGAGCAATGCAGCATGGTTCTGTCCCAGATTAGACCAGGCATGCGAAGAAGTTGCGGATGAAAAGCGTGCTCCACTCTCACACTCGGCCAGTTTTCCCTCGGAGGCCTGTTCATCAAGCCTTGGATCGCCTGTCGTTGACACGAGCCAAGCATTCAGTTTATCACTGGCACGAGAAGGGCTGGAAGCCGAGCCTGAGGGATGGAAAGTGGGGATAAGTGATTGGATCATGTCACCGAGACTGAGAGCGTTGGCTTGAATGCGATGACGAAGTGGATGTGAACAATACGCTTGATTGGTATATGCTAATAAACTCACGAACAGTTTGTAACGGCATCATGATCTCCAGACACTGCGTTCTATCAGGTTTGTCCGAAGTGCCAGTAGCCTCATCCGGGGTAACAGATCGCGAGCGTTCGAAGGTCGGTGACTAACGACCTCGTCGATGGCTCAACATGACTGGCGCTGCGGGCCTCGCCGAAACACCACCTCGTGGTCCATGATTGCGTCAGCTCTCGAATCACTGTTTTGCCAGCTTTCTAGAACCCGGATTGACCGGGAAAGTTTGGATGATACCCAGATAAGAGCCGGATCAGGAGCCCTTGGCCAAGCCCGCATTCCGAGAACATCGATTCCCTCGGGCACATGAATCAAAGGTACCGGAGGCAAATTTGTGTTGCTTGAAACAAGTTTGTAACACCGTTTGTGACCTCTTGTGCCTCGTCTTCAATCACGAGGTTGCATTCACGGTGGGTGTTGGAACATGCATGATACGCCTAAAGTCAGGTACGTTTCTCACTGCCGCCAGCGCCCCGGACGAGTGTGAGATGCAAGTGGACAGTGATATCAGGTAGTAAGAGCAACCAAGAAAACAAAGTGCAAGCGATGCTGTCAGGTCACGACAGCAGAGGTGATTGTGGGAAGAGGAGTCGAGCTGGAGGCTGGCCAACATATGGAAAGGGGCTCTTGGCACCATCGATTCATGTGCTTATGGGTGCAGGTTCTCTTCCTTGCCGGTCAACGGGTTTCTCTCCTCATGAAGCATAAATGCATAGCTCCCCAACTTGGTTCCGAGACTTCACTAATCAAATTCTTTGGCAGTTGCGCTTTGGGTTGACACTTTACGCCAGCCTCGATAGGCTCGAATCTGAATGACAGCTCATGATCAATCTTTGCCGATCTCAGCTGATCATGAGGCGCAGACTCAGAAGCTGTGGTGCGTATTCTTGGAATATAAACGGCGCTAGACTCCATGGTCATCGAACCTTGAAGATTGTTCTCTACCAGGACAGGTCAAGAATGAGAAGATATCATCATCTTTATCATCTGTTGGATTTCCTGATATAAAACGCCGTACAATCTGGCAAGTCCTGGAACAGAGCACTTCTCAAGGAAGCAACAACCATTTCGCGACCAGCTTCGGGAAGTTGGGTGTACCCAACCCAGTCACTGGGTCCCAACCGGGAACGGCGGTAAATCCAGCAGTCCCACACCCTTGGTTTCCTCCCATGGTGATGTCGTTGAAGGCACCAGCGAAATCTGAGGAGTAGATCTACGCAAGAAGGTATGAGGCGAGGGCACAGCACAGCAAAACAACGCATACGTACCGTTGGGTTGATGAAACCGATGGGCTTCTTGCCGACAGCAAGACGGGCATCATTGATCATGGTGAAGATGGCACCGCTGACTGGAGAAGCACAAGAAGTGCCATACACCAACTCAAAGCCTCCATCAATCTGGGTGCATGGGATGAGGGGCAAATTACATCTTCAAGCAAAGATACTCACGGCAACGACGTAGTTGGCACCGTTTGCAGCGATGTCTGGCAAGCCACGAGACTGAGATTGTCTCAGTGTCACAACCAAATTGGGATGATGGCATCACTTACGGTTCCTGAAGCATTCCAGATGTCGGGCGGGTATTGAGGGTAGTAATTTTCGAAGTAGTATGCGACAGCCTCCTTTTGGTAGTCGGGCATCGCGAAGTAGTTGCTGAATCCACCTCCGGAGTA
Source organism: Hydnomerulius pinastri MD-312 (assembly GCA_000827185.1). Classification (NCBI taxonomy): domain Eukaryota; kingdom Fungi; phylum Basidiomycota; class Agaricomycetes; order Boletales; genus Leucogyrophana; species Leucogyrophana pinastri. The sequence goes on along the minus strand of KN839842.1, from coordinate 798,639 downwards.
GATGACCTGTTCGCATGCGCCTTCAGGCTCGTAGACGGTCGAGTTGGGGTTTACTTGAGTTGCTCCAACCGAGGTGATGTAGGGGCATGTGCCAGGGAAGCTAGGGTTGAAGATGGTACCATTCACAGACTGAGTACCTGCGGGAGTGGTCAGCGATGGCATCCTTCAAGGGAAGGCGATTGATGTTACCATTGGCTTCCAAGCAGAGTCCGCCATTACCGGCAACACCATAGTCACCTGAACTATACAAGACTGTAACACCCATCAAGCCGAGCTTGGCATACTCAGCACACTGTCTTGCAGTGTAGAACGGTGTAAGGTCTGCTTCGTTGTACGCGTATGAAGTCGAGATGACATTTGTGGGTTTAACAGTCCCACAGTCCTCCGGGCCAGTGTAGCCGCCTGGAGCGTAGTAGTCGGGGTAGGTGGCATCTTGAGTTGGGTCGTCGCCTCCCTCGAACGTGCAGTACGTGCCATCGATCGCGTCCAGGAAGTTGTTGAAAGAGGCACCTAAATAGGTTTTATTTAGCCCAGGCCACAAAGACCAAAACCAAAGAACCAACCTTCGACCATGTCGCCCGCTTGGTAGAGTGTGACTTGTTGCTTGGCAGTAACAAGGTTCATTCCATACTGAAGGTCCAAGTCGGATTCGCCATTGTAGTCGAAACCAGTGTACTCAGTTTGAGCATACCCTTTAGAAACGAATCTAGTATGAATAACCAGCACAATGTCAGAGCGTTTCATGGCGTACCTCCATCGATGGACACCATGTAGGGCGCAACACCAACCAGACCGTCCGAAAAGTTTGCAGCAAACATATCCAGATCGCTTTGCAAGTAAGCCTGAGGAGTGTACTCCACTGAACGCGATTTAGTCAGCGGCTATCGATACCTAAAATGTGAGCCCTTACCAATGCCATAGCTGTTCTTGTCGGCGGCGAGAGGTTCGTAGACCAAGCCGTACAACGCTCTCAAACAGATAGGGGTAATCTGCTCGTCACAGGTTTCGAGTTGGTTCAACAAAGTTGTGATTTGACCGGTCGTCTTGGGATGACTGCCATAGCCAGGCTGGCCGATGGAACGAGCAGTGCCATCATCACCAGATCCAGAACGCTTGAAAATCTTAGCGTCAAAGTGTACCGTCGGCGTGACGAAGTCGATGTGAGGTTTGATGTGCTCTGGCAAGTGGTATGCGTCGCACACTGTACAGCGGAACGTCAATTTCACTCGCAGAAGTACGCTGGTTGTGAGGAAGCAACTCACCGACGTGCTTCTGCCCGGTCTCGTGCCCATAGACGTGGTATTCAGTTTGGAGAAGTTGTTCAGCCTCTGCTACGGTGGCCTTGACCTCGATCCACCCTCTGTTGGGGGTCACCTTGATACGGGATTTGTCGAATCCGTTCTCCTCAAGCCACGCACGGACGGCATCGATGGTCTCATCGCTCGGAGAGAACTTTCGGATGATCTCTCCAGCGGTCCAGTGCGATCCGTAACTGGGTGATTTAGGGTGCGACACCTCCGTCAGGTATTTTCCGATGTCATCGATGTTGCTCTGGGTTAGAGCAAAACGGAGCGGAAGCACTGCATCAGAAGAGTGTTTAGAATCGTAGGACCACCCAGCAGGGACAAGAGAGCGTCTCTCGTGGAGCTGGTAGGGCGATAGTGTCGGCTCGGCGAGAACCGCCAACCCTAAGGCAAGGACCACCACAGAGAGGAGACCGGAGCGCATTGCGATAAGCTGATGCACCGAAACAAAAGCCGTCCACCATTTATACCACGCATGGCTATGGCGTCTGACATCCCTGGAATTCCAGAGTGAGCGATAACAAGGAGACCATGCGCATGGGGAAGACTGGTCACTGCTTAAAATAGCATTCTCACGAGCATACACCCAAAGTTAGGAGACTGCCACGTCCTGAAGGCCAGTTGGAGTACGCTGATTGTCGGCGATAACGCTGACCTTGTGGCACAATGTCTCGTGTTTCGTAACAGAGAGATCACGCGTCGCGACCATTGTAACAGCCTCATCATCTGTAAATAGGAATAGGCCCGACGAACATAAGCAGGCAGGGACGCCCGCCGTATGGTCTCCTGGTCAAGTACTCTGGCGATCAAGGCTGACTTGGCCGGCCCTGATGGTGGAACTCCTACCGGAAGAGCAGCTTTACCGAAACAGGCGCTGGAAAGATTTGCAGGTCATCAGTTCCACGTAGCGATAACGGCTTTCAATCTGGTCATACCTATGCATGGGATCACCAGCCCGGAGAGTTCTTGGGTCCAGACATTGAATGGGAGGTATTGCTGATAGACGTCACGACAGGATTGCAACTAAGTGAAGGCAGACCCAGGTTAACCCATAGCGCAACACATCCAGCGATGATCCAGCCAAGATACGCGGAAAGTCGAGGGCGCCAAGGTAAGTCATTATATCCCATCCTGCCCAGTTTAAGTCCATTGGCATGGATTTTGGTGTTCTGGAGATAAACGATATCGTTCAGCGGCCAGAGGGTACACACAAAGCCCGCATTGGCTCACGCGGTTTCAGCGAAAAGCTCCTAAAGTCCGCAGAACGTACCCGAGGTTAACAGCTCTGGTGGGTAGATACACCAATAGGTATGCGCCCATGGGTCACCAACGTCGATTTCGCCCCGGTGGCCAAAACAAGAATCGAGTTGTCTCCATTGACCTAGAGTGATTAAGAAGTCTTAGTGCACGCTGGAGAAAAAGTCGACAATTAATCCACTATTTCCCTCTCTCGCTTAAACGCTTCAATAGAGTATCAGCACAACAAGTTGACTGCAGTGGAACGAGTGCGCGCTGGCAGTAATGTTGGTCGTTCGACTCTGACCTCCCACTTTGACCTAAATTTGGCAAAGGCCTCTAATTCTAACAAGTGCAAACAACCACCCGATCCTCCTCAGATCCCTCTGGTTTTGGTCCTGTCGTGATCGTTGTAATATTTGCTCACCGTGCTCGTCAGCGTGCTTCAGCTACGGCACACAGAGATGCTCTCTGACTCAGAATCAGAGACCGATGGCGTGCATTCCTTGACAATTAACGAACATTATGCAAAAGCGTTCCAGTACAAGAAGGAGAGAGAGGAACTCGTTAAGCGTGAGCCCAACCTACTCACCTTACACCCCACTGTGACCATTGGCTAAACATCTCGATGAATAGTAAAAGAAAAATATGGCTCCGACTACTCCGCATCAGGTTCAGGTTCATCCGACTCCGAGGACTCAGAAGACTCGGAAGATACAGATGAAGACTCTGACGGAGAGGAACTCACCCCTGCAGTCGATGCCGCCATTTTGCGTACACTCGCGCGGATCAGGAAAAAGGACCCCGGTATATATGAAGGTGGGAGGAATGTCTTCGAAGGTGCGTTTGTGAGTCTCTTCCCTAGCAGCGAGTGGGCGGAGGCGTGAATGTTCCCTCTGAAGGAGGGTATGCTAATCGATCGAAACAGAGGAACAGAGTCGAACAAAGGACAGGGCGCCGAATGTCAAAACAAAGTCCAAGGACAAGGTACGCCAACATTTTTCTCGATATAACACAACTAACCTCGCGGAAACCTAGTCAAAACCTCTGACAATTCGACAAGCTGCACTTTCTTCCGCGCTTGCACACACTGACTCTCGTTCTCCAACTCCGGAACCGCAGCCCCTCACACATACCGAAGAGCAACGTCTCCTCCAATCCGAAACGCGTGCAGCGTTTCATGGGGCTGTTGATTCTACTCAGAAAAAAGGTATCGTTGCCAATTTATGGATTAATCGAGGGCAGAATTGACCAATTTCCGTCACCCTACTTACGGTTTGTACTCGTTTCTAATAATTGTCCGGAAACGCAGAAGATGAAGAGGACGAGGACGAAGACGATCTTCTGGTCCCGCGCTCCCGCACGCGTGACGAAATTGAGCTCCAGGAAGAGGAATATAAGGCATTCTTGGAGCGCGAGGTTGGCGAGAGCTTGAGGGAGCTTGTCACTGTCGACGCAGTTGCAGAAGCTGGTGACCGAACAGTCCAGGGTGGTGAAGGAGAAGATGACGCTGAGGGTAAGAAGAAGAAGAAGAAAGGAAAGAAGGAGCGGGAGAAGGAAAAAGAGGATATGGGTGAGGTGCAGGAGGAGGACAAGAAAGGCAAGAAGAAAGCAAGTAAAAAGGCGAAGGAGGAGGCTGATCAAGAGTTTTTGATGAAGTGCGTGTTTTCCTTTATATCGCCTTAACACTTTCCCTTCCATCTTTTTGTTCTCAACCTCGGCTTTCAAAACAGTTACATTCTCAACCGCGGCTGGGTGGACCGCTCGAGTCGACGCGTACCAACATATAACGAAGTTGTCGGTTCCTCGTCAAAGCACTCCAAATCGAAATCGAGCAAGTCAAAAACTCAGGATAACATCGACGACGATGAGGCAGAGGATGATGAGGGAGACGAGGCCCAAGGTGGAACCCTCACAGATGAGGACTCCTTCGACGACCTCGCGGACGCGTTTGAGACCTCGTATAACTTTAGGTTTGAAGAGCCGTGAGTGTTATTTCTTGCGTTCCGCCACTTGCTTCGTTGCCCACCTCGTCTACTCTCGTTGACATCCGTAACACTTCTCACAACAGTGACGCTGCCCTCATCCCGTCCCATCCTCGAAATCTCGACACTGCCCGTCGCGAATCCACGACGCGGAAAGACGCTCGTGCGCGGAAGAAAGTGCGGAAGGAAACCGAGAAAAAAGTACTGTTAGAAGCGCGTAGAGAGGAAGTGAGAAGAGAGCGGGCGTTGGCTGAGGTTGTCATCGCTGAGGAGGCGGAAGCCAGCGCTGAACCGGGCGGTGTACCGCATGCAGTAGACGAGGAGATTCAGGACGAGAAGAGGTCAAAAAAGCAGAAGAAGAGAGAAGAGCTCACCCGGCTGAAGACCCTTAAAGCCAAGGAGCTGCGGAGGAAGCTGGAGAAGGTTGGCGTGGAGGGTGGATTGGCAGGGGTTGGCGAGGAAGGTGAGCATTCACCCATTCTAGTCATCGTTTTGCTCCTGATACCCAACACTTCTCTTAACCAGCCCTTACCCATCTCGACCTTGACGCGGACTGGGACCCATCTAAGCACGATGCGCAAATGGCCGAACTTTATGGTGGCGGCGACATTGGTGAGCACGACTTGAGCCGACATATAGCAAGTGGAAACCTCTGACCTTGTTGGCGATGGCGACATGTGTGCAGGCGAAGATGGCGACATGGAGAAACCGACATGGGATGATGACATCGATATCGACGACATCGTTCCTTCTGCAAAGGCCGACTCCAAAAAACAAAAGAAGAAGGAGAAGAAGAAAGCGAAGAAGGGCCATGACTCTGACAACGATGATGCAGCGGTCGATATAGACGACATGGACGCGGACGCGGACGGTGGATGGAATGGAGATGATGGCGAGTGGGATGACGACGACGAGTGGAAAGGGACTGAAGAAGAGCGAAAACGTAAGGTGGACGCATACATGGATGAGGTGGTGAATAGGCTTGGGTTCAATGATATCGTGCGTTTCCGTCTTCCCCCTCCCGATCTGGTCTCCAGTCTCAATACTATATCCCCAATGCACCGCACAGACCGCCCACATGCCCACCCGCTTCCACTACACCAAAACCACCCCTGATACCTACGCACTATCCCCCGCCGAGGTCCTTCTCGCGACCGATGCGGAGCTGAACACCTACGTCGGACTCAAGAAGATGGCCCCGTATCGTGTCGATCAAGGTAGGCTTTTTACAGCTTCACTTCCTTCCTCAGCACTTCTTGATTCAACACTCACATTGCTTTCACCACTCAGATGGGAAAATGAAAAGGAATTGGGACCCAACGCGCAATCAGCGTCTCAAAGAGTTCCGCGACACACTGCGTGCTCGTGTGGGCTCCAAGTATGATGGTGCTTGGTCCCTTGGCCCTAGTGGCGACCGCAGACACCGCACTACCGGGGAAGCCGGAACCGACAAGAAGAAGCGCGTTGGGAAGAAAGAGCGCGCAAAGCTGAAGGCTGCTGCTACCGAGGAGGGTGGTGGAGAAGGCGATGACATCCGAGAGGACGACCATAATTCCCAGTTCACGAATATCGACGGATTGCAGAAAAAACGGAAACGCGACTCGCGTTCTGACTCGAGTCACTCCAACGCTCAGCCCACCAATGCCAACCTCAAATCTTCATCCGCAGAAGGTGACGCCGAAAATGTGGGCACTGGTCACAATGGAGACGCAGAGGATGATGCGCCAAAGAAGAAGCGCAGGCGGCGACATAAGAAGGGGTCTGGAGGAGGTACGGAGGAAATAGCTGTCACGTCGTGGGCACTGTAGCTACCAAGTGCTGTGATTGTGTCGGTCATCCACGCATTGTGCGCCAGTCTAATTGGCAACTTGAACGGAGCCTTGGAATTATCAGTCACTGGTTGCAAAAGTCAAGTCTTTAAGTGATAACAACAGAATACGTCTATCCTTTAGGGGGAAGACGTTGTTCCAGCGGAGAGGCCCTCGTACAGGATGTAACGAACGAATATCTCGACAGCTTGTACGTTTGAGAACTTGGACAGCCCCTGGATTTACTGTACATATATAGTCTTGAGTTCCAACAGTAAAACCTTCCGTGGCTCGTCCTTCGAAGGTGCAGCATGTCCCTGCAGCCGAGTGAGAGCGTCCAGGGGCTTCCGAAGCCAGGCAGCCCAATCCGTTTCGGTCAAATTATTCTCGCAACGGATTTTGACCATGTTGTCAGTGCTGACCTTTGTCCAGTTCGACATATTAGGATCAGCGTTACCTGACGGGTCGGGGTAGAACAGGAAGCAAGAGTATTCGTCTCCGACCCTCAGATGAGGGCGCCATGTACCACTGTCCCATATATAGGAGCAATAGTTGAGGATGCCCAACGCCATTCCTTTTACGCGTCTGAGCAGGGCCAGGCGGTTGGTACCGCACACGACGGTGACATTGCTGAAGTTTGCCCGCGAGATGCCGGAGCCCGAAGGAGTCAGCTCGACCTTGCATATCCCCTCGTCATCTTCGTGAAACGAGTGGAGCTCTACAGGGATGAGCGGCATCTTGATCTCCAGACGATTATTTGTGAGAGTAAAGCCGCTGACACCACCAGAGTCGTACATTAACTTGGAGTCGTAGGGAGGATAGCAGTCGGGCGAGGATGCGATGGTCGAATGGAACGTGGATGGCTGGCCGATCCACGTAAACACTGCCCACTGGCTGCTGCACGTCTGCATTACCATCTCCATCAACCTAGAGAATGCTCTCTCTCCTTCACCATAATCAACTGTCATGTATATGCCCAGCATTCCCATGAGGCAATAGGCAGTATCCTCCGTTCTGGTGGTATGCCGACCGGATGCCCACGACATGACTTCCCATATCCTACCGCCATTCATTGGAGTAGAATCGTACAAAAGATCGTACGATGGGATTCTTGTGACGCGTGAGATAGCGTCTCTCAAGTCACTATCATCTCTATCGTTGGGGCAGTCGGAGAGTGCGATCCAATGTTTACCGAAGAATTTGATTTGGGACGTAGCCAGGAGCTCTTGGAGTGTCCAGCCACGTGTAAACCACGGTTCGCTGCCGAAATCGTCCACAGTAGTGGAGCCAGCCAGATGGACGATGCAGATCTGAGCATGCTTATACCATCGGTACATCGAACGAATGGCTTCGCTGAGCTCGGTGTTGTTTGTTTTGTCGATGCAGCATGTGTCCGACCATGCGAGGACCAGTCCCAATTTCTCGGCCTCTCGGCAGAAATGCTCCAACTTGTCGAAACCAGGTCCTTTCAGCGGAACTTTGTCGAGTTGGGAAATCTGCTGGAAAGTGGGCTCCCCGTCGGGTAGCCATCGATGGGAGAAAATAGCGTATTTGACGCGCTTTTCGATAATTCTACGAAGAGCTACTCGCCATCGCCCGCCACGGGAGATATAAGTGAGGGTCTGCGCCAAAGCGGTGATTTCCTCCCTTGTGACCGATTCAAGGTCTGGTCTGAAGAGCTCGAGAATGGCTTTGCGTCCGACAAGTGTCATGGACGGAAGGTGGAGCATATGGGCAGGTATTTCATTGAAGACGAATTTCTCGTATGCTGTCATGAGCTCAGTGACAGGCCGTGGTCTATCCTGAAGAGTCTCGCGATTACTTAGAGTTACTGGAAGATGCACAAACTTGCTTACAGAAATAGTTGATTCAGATTCTATCTTTGCCCGCTTCGAGTCCGGACTAACAGAAGTCACTGGAGGGTCACTGGAGTCTTCCTTCCTCCCTGAGACGCCATTTGTTAAGGGCTAGTGGGCACCGTCAATACAAGTACATCTACGAGTACGCGCGTTTCACTTTACCTCTGGCGAGGATTCAGCCTTGCGTTTGTGGCTCGCAGTGGCCCTCGGTGGGGAGTCCTTGATGTGGTTCGACATGGCGTCCTGGGGGGCTTTGCTTTCTTCCATCCTTCTGATGATTTACGAAGTCAAAAGATCTGAATCAATGTTCGCTGATGTGGGACTTTAAACCAAATTACCAGCGCTTGGGGGGCTGTACTTCATAGTAAGTGCACAGGTTGCGCACAGGCGTCGTCTGCGGCTACCGTGGCGCCAGGAAAGCTGTTTTAGAAGAGTGTATTTACGGAAGGCACGATAGCATTTGCAAGATGAGCGTAGCTGGCGCCTGCTTATGTTTTGTCGGGGATGGGAAGCAGCTGGATAGGACGGCGATGTCACCGTCACCAATCCAAGCGTCAGGTACACAGACTTCGCCCAAGGTCAAGTTATTATACAAGACTCGAGCGAGAAGTACATACAAGAGCACTCACGCAATGACAAGTTGACTACACCTGCTACCCCGAAGGACGCGCACACTTGAACAATGCGTCTCGAGACTCGCAGTGATCGGAAGGATCGGAATTCGGACGCCTTGCCGGAAGCAAATGATGGTTATGGCTTCCAAGCACGAACAAACAACCACCTTCCTCATTGAGCGACGAGAGGTCTATTGTGGTGGCGGAACTCATTGTTGTTCTCGGGAGAAGAATTTGGGTCGGCTGCAACGATGGTCTTTCTCATTCTCTTGTATAAGGACCACAACCATAATTTCTTCTCTGTCTCTCTCCTTTTTGCGACACACTATCTCCAACGATGAGCTCAAAATTCCGCGAACATCTGTCACTCTCTCTACCCTCAAATCACCTTGACATCCCGATCGAGAAGTCCAAGTTCTCCCCGGCGTCGACAGTAACGCCATCATCGCGTTTCTCATCCTTCATGCGCAGCAACTCGAAGCGCTCCCAGCCGTCCCCCAAGGACATCGAGGCAGGGACACCACCTCCATCGTCGGGGATGCGTGATAGATTCACGAAGCTTTTCTTTGACCTTCGAACGTTCAGCAACTCTGAGCCGGACCTTGTGCCCATACAGGACCCTCGTCTGTCCCAGTGGCCACCGCTCAACGTCGAGAAGCGTCGCTGTACATGCACCTTCCACGACCCCCGACACGACGCCAAAGTGAGGAAACAGAAGCGCCGGTCGCGGTGTCTCCTCATCTTACTCATCATCATCCTTCTTCTCCTAATCGGGGATACCGTCTTCCTAAACGTCCGTGTCCTCTCACTTACCAATCCGACATCTACGTCGTCTACGAGTCCAACGACATCTACTGCTTACGCACTTTCTACGGACGCTCAGCAATGTCTTTCCCAATACACTTTGAATGCACCCACGTCACCCAGCGACTATCCATGCTCAACGTGCCTCCCGGCTCTTCAGGCCGTTCCGTCCTCCTTCACGTCAAATACAGCCAATTCCCAGGATGCCCAGACAATAACCAACGCGATCCAATTCTGCGGTCTCCGGGCAATATATGAGACTGCGAACTCGCAGGGTCAAACCACCCTCGGGAACGGCAGTTGGGCACAAGACGTCAAGTTTTGCGCTTGGACTGGTGTTAGCTGTGATGGCTCTGGGCGCGTCTCTTCATTGTAAGCTATTTTCTGGTGATTTACATGCAAACATTGATGGAGTCGATTCATAGACAACTGACTTACCCCGGTGTGCCTGCGACGCTGCCAAATGAGATTGGTGCACTGACAGGCCTCGAAACCCTTCAAGTTGTCGGAGGGAACAGTATTCCTGGTAAGTCAATCCGTCGCTTCAACATGGTGTTCATATCGCTAACCTTTTGTTCAGCTGGATCCCTTCCAACCTCGTTCACCAACTTGACTGCCCTGACAACTCTCCATATCGAAGCCACCTCAATCACCGCTCTTCCCGACGCGTTATTCGCCTCCCCAGGGTTGACGCACGTTAGCACCCTCGCGCTGGTCCGCAACTCACAAATGGGTTCCGCGCTTCCAAGCAGTCTGACAGGGCTCACGGGACTACAGAGTTTGTAAGTCTTGTTGTTTACTATTCGCATTTGTAGCGACGTGACTAACTTCCTAATGCAGGCTCGTCAATTCACAACCTCTATCCCCTTCCCCACTTGCATCCATAACAGGTTCCCCCGCGCTCGCCGCTTCCCTGCACACCCTCGACCTCACGTCGACTTCGCTCACTGGCACCATCCCCAGCTCAATCTCGTCCATGACTGGCCTCACTCAGCTCTTACTCGGCTCGAACAACCTCACTGGCACCGTGCCGACGTTCCCAAGCGGGTTGCAGGTCCTAGAGCTCAACGGAAACTCAGGCCTCAGTGGCAATTTTGCCTGTTCAGCTGGTAGCCTGCAGCAATGTAGCGTGCAGGGAACGACCGTTAACGTTGCTGGCTGTGGGGTGTGCCAGACCTCTACGGGATCAACTGCATGATGACGCAAGGTACCCAATGTACCGCCACCCCACTCTGCTCACTTAGACTTCTTGGACTCACCTCTCACGACCCTTTCACGATGCTCTACGTTTCTTTTGGTTCCCAGTGGCTTCAACTCAGACAGTGCAAACGGACACCATCACTACACCACTGACATATCTACCAACACATAGTGTACTCGAACATGTAGCGATACCAGTAATCAGCTTTCCATTCCCCAAACATCTGTCCTTCTCTTGTCTTTATTTACAACTTGCTTACCTCTCACCTTTTTTTTGAGATGCTTCGCATCCTACCTCCAGACGCTGGCTGTTACTTCCTTTCTTACGACTGATACATACTGTAGCCCATTATAGTTGATTTTGCAATCTGATTCCTCATGACTTGATCGTGCTACTAACATCGTCCCAAGTGCCTGGCTGAGATGGAGGTAGGCCTGGGGAGATCGAAGAGAGCTGTACACCTGGCAATTACCTGGCATATGCATGTGTTGTGTACATTTCATCCGAGTTCTCACCACCAACGCCTGCAAGCATCTCGCTTTGTCGGGTGCAACGTCATCGTCCAACCAGTGAAGTCCATCCGGGTGTATGTCGAAAGCTTGAATATCTGAGATCCTCTCGATTCTCTTTGCCTCGTGCTTTCGCTTATCCTACAACTTGCAAACCCAGACAAGCCCGCACCACGTCAGGCGGGGGTCATAGCTCCTCTCCCCAATGATCTCCCGTTTCGCTCGTTCATTCTTCGCGATTACCATTGCCCTCGTATGTACCCCGCTGCCTTAACCCATTCCTACATATAAGATTAATGCTAAACCGGTCCATGAAACCCAGTTCCTCCTTGCAACAGTCGCCTTCCTCCATCCACCCTCACGTGCCTACATCGACCCATGGACAGGCGAACTATTCGGGGAGGGCGGCGTAGAGCAGGATCTCCATGCCCTCCCATACCCTCATTATGCGACTACTGGTCGTCGACCGCTACCACAGAGTACGGCTGGCGCTGGGAGTAGTTCTGAGGCACCGAACCCTGAAGTCGGAGGTGTGATCATGTCGAAACTTGGGAATGAGACTGCCAAGTGCGTTTGCTTTTTGTTCGGATTCTGCGCCCGTGGCTGATGCTGGGTGTAGGGCAGAACTGGGGCGTGCGACGTGGAAATTACTGTGAGCCTATCCCGTGGTATACTTCCATTGATTTGATGACCGGGGATGCTTGAAAGATAGTCACACAATGACGTTGCGATATCCCGAGGTTAGTCGATCCTTCGTTTGTGGCCTGTTTGATGATGTGATATTATAACTCCATTTTCTGCACCTAGAACCCAACTCAAGACGAACGCGAGGCTCTCGAGTCCTATATGTACCTGACGTCACGCTTGTACCCTTGTGGCGAGTGCGCGGCTGAGTTTCAGGAGCTACTGAAGAAGTTCCCTCCCCAAGTACGTGGATACATATGACTTGTCCTCGTCTTCTCTGACGTTCATTTCACGAATCTTATAGACGTCTTCACGTCTTGCTGCAAGCCTCTGGTACGTTATCCCCTCTCTCCCCTCCAAAGTTGACTGGGTCTTCATCTCGCTCACACACCACCCAGGCTATGTTCAGTTCACAACGAAGTAAACACCCGTCTCAAAAAGCCCACATTCGACTGTTCAAAACTCGACGAAACGTATGATTGCGGATGTGGCGATGACAAGTCCGCCACGTCGACATCGACGATTCTACCCTATTCTCAGCCCACATCCGGCGGCGCCGTGGCCGGACAGGAGGGGTCAGACCCGATGGACTTGGAATGGGACGTTGCGAGGGATGCGGTTACTGGGGTTGGATTGATCAAGGGTGGGAGACGATAGATTGCTTTGTGATGAGTTTTGGTGCTTTTGATATATTTGTTTAGGTGGGCAGTCTTTCTTGTCGGAACAATGTATAAGATGGCTTATTGTGTGTCTGCTGCAACAGATCTTGGTTTAGGGAATTGAGAGCCCCTTGCAAATATGTTTATTAAAGCTATTTGTGAAGTTCTTCTCTGGCGCTTCTTGTTATCTGGGACAGCTTGCGTTGGATCTTTTCCATATTTCCCCAGCGGGTTCGATGCGCTCCGTTACGAGGAGTCAATAGGTTAGCGTCCGAGGGGCGTGGCTGGGTACCGCGCATGTTGAGGTGAGCGATGAGACATGAGACATGATGCACGATACACATGCATCATGCATCTTGTTCATATGTTAACAAACTCGCCAGCGACTATTTTGCTTGGTTCAGTGACGCAATCAAACTTGCCAGCCATGTAGTAGTGAGTCGTGTATCAGCATTAAGATCCACCTCCTCAAACCCCGCGGGGATAGCCCGGCTGGCGGGCCCGCGGCTGCTGAGTATATATAAGGGGGTCAGCTAACCAGGATAACCTTCTCTCTTCCTTTACGCGCCTTTTTACGCTCGTAATGGGTGCCTGCTATTCCTCACGTACATATAGTATACGCCTTATGCAAGTTCAAGTTAACTTGCCACCTATACCCAGGGCCTGCTAGAGATGCCTTAGCTGGGGTTAGCTCGCGAGGGCGAGCTCCCCCGATTCAACCGCGGTATATAATATCCGATTCCCTATCACCCGCCCGGATGTGTGCCTTCGCGAGTAAGCTCATCGTTGTCTTTCCACCAAATGCACAGACTTGCGGCGACACTAAACCAATAATATTATACCCAAGTGTGCGGTGCATGATACAGGTTCAATAAGTATATACTTCTGATTTTCCTACAGGCTATGTAGGAGCGTCGAGGCCCTATAGTTCTTCATTGTGCAATGGCCGAGGTCACGCGTAGCTCTGTGGGGCGAGCAGCCCCAACCCCTTGACTCTCAGCTGGATTACTCCCGCCAGTTATACGTGGCTGACTATCCACGGTCTTCTGGGTGGTGGGGATGGGGTTCTCCTTTGAACTCCATGTCCACCCGATCTTCCCTTCCGCTATTAGGAACTTCTCCCATTCTCCGCGGTCCATGGCATATCCCTCGCGCTCCGGATGCGGGAACGAACCATCCCTCACGGCGTCTACGTATGCCCCAACACCGTGTGCCACCTCTTTCCGTACATCAGCGAAATGACGGACAAATCTACGTCATATTAAATGTAAGTGGAAGTGAAGGTTGGGGTCGAGGGGGATACTCACTTGGCCTTGTGCCCTCCCCACGTCCCAACCATGTCATCCCACACGAGGACCTGTCCGCTCGTCCCAGGCCCGGCGCCGATGCCTATGGTTGGTATATCCACTTTTTCAGTGATATACGCTCCAAGGGGACTCGGCATCGCTTCCAGCACCACCGAGAATGCACCTGCATCCTCCAGGGCCAGTGCAGCTCTGATAAGGGACTTGGCAGATTCTGCCGTGCGTCCTTGTACTCGGTAACCCGAGAGCGAAGTATGTCGTTGGGGGAGCAGACCGATGTGTGCCATCACTGGTATACCCATCTGGGTGAGTGCTTTCACGTGTGGAACGATCTCTTCTCCGCCCTCGAGTTTGACGCCCTCGGCTTGCCCTTCTTGGATCATCCTCACTGCTGCGAGCACTGCATCTCTCGGACCTCCTGCGTACGTCCCGAATGGCATATCGGCGACAAGGAAAGGGGTAGTAGTACCCCGAGCAACTGCACGACAGTGATGCAGCATCTCGTCGAGTGTGAGTTGGGTTGTGGATGTGTATCCCAAGCACACTTGCGCGAGGGAATCGCCGACGAGGGTGATGTCGACGGGGTGGGCAGAGCATGCCCGGGCAGTGGGGAAGTCATAAGCTGTGAGTACTGTTATCGGGGTTCGGGAGGCGCGGAGCTCGGCTAGATGTGCGATCGTGGTTTTTTTGGCTGCTGGAGAAGATGACGTGGAGGTGGGGGACTTCGCGGGGCGCACGCTCATGTGCCGCCGTTGGGGGAGAATATTTGGTGTGCTGGCGATGCGCCAGGACAAATATCCGGTCCTCATCGTCGCAATCGTCTGCGAGGATGCTGGGTTTCGCATGGATGGAACAGGGGACTGATGGGTGAAGGTGAGACAAGCACCAGCGCAGGATTATATGGCCTGAACGATAATACGTCCTTACGACCCCTTATGGGATGTCGTGTGAGGCTGTTTCAGTGGGTGTGCGACCAACTTACTGGTAGTATGTGGGGAGACTAGGTCTGGCTGGGATAAATACTCTGCGTGCGACGACGATCCCCAAAAGTTTGGAAATCATGCCATCTCAAGCGTGATAATGATCGTTTCAGAAAAGTTTCGGACTAAATGAAATCGTGCGATTAAAGTGCCAATCGAGAGCTGAAACACGCAGTGACTTTGTATGTCTTGCTCATCCGATTTTTGTTTTGATCCTTGACCTTGCCTTGACCGGATCTCTGCGCAGAGCACAAAGATTGCAAAGCACTGTGGCACCGGGACAACCGGGGTCAATTTCATACCCGGAAAATCAGCTCACGTGACGTATTTTCGCGTTGAAGGCCTCCTCGAACACGTGATACAGTACCTGCTTGCATTGGCATGGAAGTTCCCACGCATTGTCTCCCTAAACCTCCATCACACCATGCCTCCCCGAACGCGCAGACAAAGAAGAGACCAGCCTAGCGAGGATGAGCCCGTCGCTACGAACAATGGTGTTGAAGAAGAAATCGTGGAGAACGATGAGAATGCTGAGAACGTGGCTATCAGTGACGAGAACAGCATGATCGAAGAAGAGAATGATGAGAACACACCGATCAATGACGAGAATTCGTTTTCACAACCACCACCACTGCGCTCTTTTGCGCCCGCACATCGGTCGTCTTCTGTGCTCGCTTTGCGCACACCTTTGTCACATTCCCACGTGTCCGAGGACACGGCGCTTCGTGACATCACTGACCAATTCTTCCATCCCCCTTCGCCCTCGCCACTCCGCATATCTAAGCCACTCAAGAGACCCGCACCAAATACAATCGAACCCCCTCGCAGACCGAAGAAACCCAAGTCTTTGGCCTACCCAGCGGATCCCCCGGGCTGGCTCCATTCGCAGCCATCTTCGTCACTTCCCCCCAGCTCTCCACTCCCACCCTCAACCTCTAACTTTGACCATGCGCGTGCCACTGATGCTATCTTTGGTCATACCACCAGTGCTCGATATGAGTACGAGCTGGCCAGTACACCCACTAAAGCACCAGATTCGGACCCTTTTGGGTTCTTTGCGGTGGAGCGAGCTCTCAAAGCTAAACGCGCTGCCGCACCGGCACCGCTTCCCCGCAAACCACCTCCATCTCCATCTCCTCGCGTCAGTGGTCTTAAATCGCCCCCTCGAAGTACGGTGATTACCTCAGGTCCATCGAGACCACCTTCTTTCTCGTCTTTTGCGCATCTGGAGGAGCCTGTACCAACGAATAATGAAGATCTCGATGATCTATACCTTGACGAGCCAATAGCTGGCCCGTCCCGTCCCCTAGTACCCGCTGCACCTTTGCTGGCACCTCAGCCCGTAGAACCTCTGGCGGATCGACATACTACTTATTCACAGGAGACTTTCCCTGATCCCCTTCGCACACCGCGCAAGCGCAAGCGACGTGTCTCTCCAACCCCCGGTGAGGACTCTGCTGAGGACGAAGCCGACATACCATCCAGCCCTTCACCCGTCAAAATGTCGGTGGGTGCAGGTAGCAGTCGACGGCCAAGCGGCCGTGTCCAGAGTCATACCCGGGCACCACAGGTTACTAGGGTACAAACCAAAGCCCGCGGTAAACAGCCTGCTCTTAGAAGTACAGGCCAGTTATCTTCTGCTAAACGCGTCAAGACGTCACACCAGCATATTCCAACGCCGTCTTCGACCCCATCATCGCATCGCCCGAGTGAGTCGTCGGCTCCACCGACTCCAATAGCGAGAAGACGAAGCGCACGTCAGGCTGCTGCTGGAGCGAAGACTAGGCTCAAAGATTCAAGTAGTGATGTCGAGGACGTGGGCAGGATGAAGCTGCGGACTCGCAGTGTCAAAGTGAACATAGAGGGCAAGGCGAAGCCTTCATCTAGTAGTAGACCCAAACCAGCGTCTAAAGCCAAGACCGCTGCCAAATCTCCCTCGAAGCCGAAAGCAACGGTCAGACCTGCTAAACGAGGCAGGCCCAAGGGCAAGGCCAGCACTACATATACGAAAGGCAAGAAGAAAGCGCGACCTCTGGAGGACGTGCTCGGGATGTCGGATGATACACGGGAGGTGAGTGTCTCTTTTATTTTTCATGCTCACTTCCTTAGAGCCAAGATGCTGATCAACCTCGTGTTCCACAGAGATACGAGGTGGAACGGCGTGAACGCCTGGACTATTTCAAACGCCTCGATGGATACCAGATGCAGAAGGAGAATTTGTATGTTGTATGAGATTTGGGTCACATCATGTCAAGCTCGCTGCTTGCTTTGAGACCATGCGTGCGCGATTGGAAGTGGTTGGTTTACCTTGTTACTGGTAACATAATTTGGCTTTTGACTTGCCAGAGTTTACTTCGAGGAACACTGTATGTATTGTTAGCCAGTTATCGTCGTTCCTGATTTTCCAATGTTCTATTGATGTCAATGCGTCATAGTCTGCGCTGAGAAGATTGTCAGTGCCAAGAGGCAAGCAGGAGAATATATTACACCTGTGACGGTAGGTATGAGTATGAGCGTATGAGTGATCTAAGCCTAGTGCATTAGCGCGTTAACGATTCGAATATCGTATGTAAATGGTCTTCAGCGGCAAGACGAAGGTATCATGATTGGTATCAGAAACGTGCTCTCCAGGGTCTGAAGTAAACGTGTTCATCGTGTCCGACCTGTTGGGCTGAGTGATCTCATCGGGTTTCTCCATACAGCGAATGCGCAACAGATTCTGCGTGCTGAACTTCGACCACACAGAATAGCCCGCCTCCTGACTCTCCGCGTGAAGGAGGAAGCAGATGTACTCCGTTCCGATCTTGAGCTTCCCCGCTATCCCCTCCCTAACGTGTTGGTAATTGAGGATACATACGACGAGGTCCTTGGCGCCACGGATGAGTCCGAGGCGGCCCTGCCCGCATGTCACCGTAACATTGTTGAACTTCCCCAGCGCCGGAGAATGAGTGGCCTGTGGTCTCAGAGTGACCGCGAAACTGCCTCCATTTTGTACGGCTTCCGAGTCGAACTCCATGGGGATGGGCGGGAGCGCTTTCAAACTCAGTCCACGATTGGTCATGGCGAAGTCCACGATACCGATGTCGCTGCTAAGGGTCACCTGACTGTCGAATGGATCGTAGCACGCCGGAGAGTAGGGTATGGCTGCATGAGCGGAGGAGGCTTGGCCGGACCAAGCGAATACATCCCACCGATGCTTCTTCTGGATGATGGCCTCGACTAGCCTGGGGAAGGCCTTTTCGCCCTCTCCATACGAGATTGAGAGGGGGACATCGAATAGACCGATGAGGGAGTACGCGACGTCTTCGACGCGCGTGGTTTGCCGGTTTGCCGCCCAGGACATTATCTCCCAGATGCTACGATTCCTGATCCCGTTGCTGTTGTCTGCGGCGATTACCTGCTGCGGAATGCCCGTGATTCTGGAAAGAGTTTCCAAGAAGAGGTCGTGCTCCTTATCATTAGTTAGGGTGGCTCCAGTAAACGGCTCCCAGTCTTTGTTGTAGAACTTGACTCGTTTAGGAGCTAAGAGTTCTTGGAGTGTCCACCCACGTTTGAACCATGACTCCTTCTCGAATTCGAAGATGGAGTTAGATCCTGCGAGATGGACAATGCACACATGGCAGTGTATGTACCACTTGTACATGGCCTGCACTGCCTCGCTGAGCTCGGCTGTGTTACCCTTGTCGATACAGCAAGTATCAGACCAAGCAAGCTTGTAACCCAGGGCTTTCGCCGTCTTGCAGAACTGGGACAGCTTGGCATATCCAGCGACGTTGGACCGTTTTCCACGCGATATATCACGAAAAGTGGGTTCACCGCCGGCGTCCCATCGATGTGAGAACATGGCATATCTCACGATCCCTTGGATGATGTCGTTGACGACGAGCTGGCGTTGGGGGACGTAAGCGTTCCAGGGTTCCAAGCCGCGAGCGGTGAAGCGCCCTTCTATGTCTTCTTCGGTGACTCTTGTGATATCGTCCTTGAAGATAGCGAATACGTCTTTCCGATGGACGAACTTCATCGTCGTGGTGTCAATAAAACGGATAGGTATGTCGTTGTTGATGTACTTCTTGGCATCGCCGTCTATAATACCAACTATTTCCTGATTGTCTTCATCAGTTTAGCTTCAGAAAAATCCAGTCGAATTTTCCTACTTGTTGTTCATCCTTGTTCTTCCTAAAAAGCCCCAAGATTGTGTCCATATTTCTCGGTCTGAGAGAAGCTGTCACAATGAGGTGGCGTGAGGATAAGCCAACGGGGAACTCCTTCGTACCGTGAGTCGTCTGTCTCCAGAATGTTCCACAGTGGATTGCGGGGGCCAAATGGTTGAGAAAGTATACAAGTTCAAGGAGTGCAAAGCGCCATGCCTTTCCAGTGCCACAAGGTCAAGGGTTGCAAACGCTCTCGAGCGAGGCTGTTGGAACAAGTGATTGGCGCCCAAAGGACTCGAATGTGCACTTGAAGGTACACGTGTTCAATTCAGCGTCCGATAGTATCAGACGCTGGTGCTGCAGCTCCACTTGGAGGTCTGAGCTTATTCCCTCGTATCGCGCTGGGAGCCCGTTCCGAAGGATCATTGTGCGGAGGGCCGAGTAGAGTTCTAGGTTTATACACTGTTGTTATCACAGCTGTGTGAATAGGCAGGCTGAACAAAGGGTTCAATTTTCTGCACCTCGACGTATGCAGCCTTCTGTCGTAGTTAGTTTTTTGACTCGAAAAGTGAACTCACCTCGAGCGAGCCCGCGCACCACTTGAAAGGCTGATTCGGCTGAAACCCTGTAAATGAAAATTCGGGAATCTAGTGGGATGAACTCATCGCACGAGCAATGTTCTTTTACGGTCAGAAGCACGCTCAGGCTGTTCAAGCGCAAGTCCGCGTCCGAGTCGTCAAACGAGTTCGCGGTTGTGAACAGGTTGAAGTCTCACAATTATCGCGGAGCTGCCAACTTCCAAGGCAACCAAGCGATACTTATGACGGTATCTATAAAGCATCCGCGATTGATCGGGACTCGGACTGTCGGAGTCGGACATGATTCTTGAAGATTGGACTCGGAGAACGATCGCTCTCGAGTAACTTCAGTTCGGTGATAACAAAGTAAGTGCATGAACACCAAAGACCAGTTTTTCCGTCATTCAAATTGACAGCGTCTCGCTTAGAAGTTCTTGCAGCTCGCCGCCGAGGGTCCAAGCCCCAGCACCATCTGCTCATCGTCGCGAATTAGGGCCCTCCGTCTGTCGGTCATCTAAAAATGCTATATGTCATCGGACTGGGTCTCTGTGATGAGAAAGACATCACCGTCAGAGGACTGGAAGTATGTTAAACATCCGATCTGAGTTTGACCTCCCATTCAGAACTGCCTCTGGTGGCAACCATGTAGGCAGTCAAGTCCTCGACTCGGGTTTATCTTGAAGCGTACACAAGCATCTTGATGGTGCAAAAAGAACGGCTGGTAAGTCAAAAAAAATGGCGGATGCTGTGGATTTCCTTGACTTTTCAACCGCAAGGAAGCATTCTATGGGAAGGACCTCATAGTGGCCGACCGTGACATGGTAGAGACACAGAGCGACGAAATTCTGAGAAATGCAGACAAAGAAGACGTCTCTTTTCTCGTCGTTGGGGACCCATTCGGGTGCGTGAATGGTTCTTCGATTACTCTCGTGCTGTTTACCACTACTCTTCAATAGCGCCACGACTCACATCGACATCGTGCTTCGAGCTCGGGCAGAAAATATTCCTGTGCGAATAATCCATAATGCGTCAATCATGAACGCTATCGGTGCATGTGGTCTTCAGCTGTATAACTTCGGGCAGAGTGTTTCTCTCGTTTTCTTCACAGAAACATGGAAGCCGGATTCATTTTACGATCGCATCAAGGAGAATTCGGGGCTTGGTTTACACACACTTGTCTTGCTTGACATAAAGGTCAAGGAACAGAGCGAAGAGAATCTCGCAAGGTCAGCGCTCTCGCTACTGATGCTGCCTTCAGTGACCCGTTTATGACGCCGGTTTGCATCAGGGGTCGCAAGATATATGAGCCTCCTCGATACATGTCAATACCCCAAGCTGTGTCACAGCTCCTAGAGATCGAATCGCTTCGAGGCGAAGGGGTGCTCTCCCCGAGCTCCACACTAGGGATCGCCCTCTCTCGCGTCGGCGGTGATGCCAGCAATCAGCGCATCGTCTGCGGAACCCTCGAAGAACTCAGCCAACAACCTCCTGAGGTTTTCGGGGAGCCATTGCACAGTCTCGTGATTGTTGGAAAGAGGCTCCATCATCTAGAGGTTGATTATGCAAAGGAGTATGCGGTGCACAAGGAGAATTGGAGAGAAGTCGCACGTAGAGATTATGGGTGTGCGCTAGAGTGAGAATCGGTGAAAGAAATGTAGCACGTTTGAAAAGCGGTGGTAGAAATCTGTGAGTCCCGCCGGGTTGCGTTGCGGTGATATTAACGAGCCCTTGCAGTCACAGAAATTCCATGTCTGGATACATGTTGTGCATTATAAAACTTAAAGTAGGTGGAGCCGTAGAAGCAGTTCAAGATAAGCGTTAGGGAAGGCATTCATGAACAACTTCCTGCCCGATGTTCCAGCTCAGGTGGGGAGTCGAGATTCGATCAAATGTGATCGACTGACGATCTGAAAGGTGCGCCTTCCCAACAACGCACGTACCTAGTCAAGCGCAAGCATATGTGAGATTTTCTGTGTATTGATCCCTCGATTTCCACTAAGCGATTGTCTTCAAGTCCCCATTATCACGTAACCTCTAGAAGTATCTGATATAGACTGTGGCGACACAACTCCTTCCTCAAGAACACGACATCGCTCTAAGGAGTAGCACGACCGGGCCATCTAAAAGAGTGTAAGAATACTAGCTGAGGCCCGCGACACCAGTGACATACCTTGGGTACAACGAACATTCCCTGACAGTGTACCTGTTCGCTAACCATGCGAGGAAGCGCTGTTGGGAAAGAGGGTAAGAACAAAGATGTAAAACCGCTCGATATAATTCCTCGTACCTCAACACCGAGACCATATCCGCCATGCTGGCATGTACCGTACTTGCGTTGATCGGTGAACCAGTAGTAAGGTGTGGGGTCGATGCCTTCCCGCTTATAAGCCGCCAGCAGCTCATCCATATCTGCAATCCTCATTGATCCGCCTAAACCAACGTAAGTTCTGTCTCACCAAGACGCTGACATAAATGGACATACCGACGATCTCGCCAACACCTGGCATCAACAAGTCACAGCTCTCCGTGTAGACAGGACCAGTTTCTCCATCCTTCCTAGGCATTTTCTGCATGTAGAATGCCTTGAGTTCAGCTGGGAAGCCGTATAAGAAGATCGGGGTCCCGATGATGTCGGTCATCTGGCGCTCAGCAGCCTCCGCAATATCGTCTCCGATGGCATGGGGGACCATCACAGGCTTTCCTTCCGCGTCCTTAATTGTGTTGCCATCGGCGTCCTCAGCCTCATGCTGAATCTCATGCTCGTTGAGCCAGGTGATTGCATCGGAGTAAGACATTCGTTTGAATGGTCGGGCGGGGGCGGTAAAGTTCGGGTTGAGGGACTTGATCAAAGCGGCGGCGGAAGGGTCGGCGAGGAGTTTATCGACCGTCTCGCAGATCTGTTGAGAATTATTTGAGCCGCTGAGATTTGATACATCAAACTTCGTCCTTACAATCGATTCGATATGTGTCATTAGGTCGTTAAAGTCAATAAAGGCCACTTCTGCCTCGAGATGGGTATATTCGCTCAAATGACGGCGAGTGTGGCTAGCGGAGTGTATTCAGCTCTTGATCCTTCGCATCCTACATTGCGACATATGCAGCATACCTGTTCTCAGCGCGGAAACTCTCTTGAACACAGAAGACGTCTCCAAGGGAAGGAAGACATGTTTCAAGGTACAGTTGCGAGCTTTGTGTGAGGAAAGCAGCCTGTCCATAATAATCAAACTTGAACAATGTTGCGCCACCTTCGACTTGTGTCTGCACAAGACATGGAGGCGTAACTTCCAGACAATGGTGTTCAGCGTAGGAAGTTCGGAATGCTGATAAAAGTGCAGCGCGTAGCCGAAGGACGTTAGAAGCGGTCTCGCCACGCAAAACGAGATGCCGGAGATCGGCCAGGATCGAAGGGTCAGATTGCTGTGATGCGGGTTTGACCATGAAGCCTAACTTGCGAGAAACAGGGGCATACCTCGTTGAGTCTGTTAGTAAAGGCCTCCTCGGCACCAGGAGCGGCACCAAGGACTTTCCAGTAGTCCACGACTAATTCGTGCCCACCAGGAGCTTTCTGGCCCTCTGGAACGGCTTTGAGAGTTCCCGTGAGCTCAACCGACGCTTCAAGTTGGAGCGTGACTGCATCGTAGGTTTTGTTCTATGGATAGTAGATTAGTAGGTGCTGATGTCGGAGTGGGTCTGCCCTTACGGTCTGTCCTGTGAGCACGGCCTGGAGGTAGCCTGTACCATCCCTAAGAACAACAAACAAAATTTCTTGCTGATCACGTCGACGATGTACCCATCCGGACACCCGGACACGCTGATCCCGCAAGCTCGCGAGATTGACTATTTTTGACTGGGCAGTCAAAACGATCAGAAAATTATGATCAAGAGGCCCGGAAGATATCAAACCTTTGTTGGCTTCGGAAGAGTGGGATCTTCGGTCAGAACCACCTTTCTACTTTCCTCGAGTCGCTTTTCGCGCTTCTCCTGGCGCTCTCGTGCTTCCTTCTCCTCTGCTTCTGCCTTCAGACGCTTCTTTTCTAGGCCTTGCGCGTCCTTCTTTGCTTTCTTCGTAGCCGACTGAGTAGGAGCATCGTACTCAGCCTCAGAACCCTTCCGGATCTGATATGTAGTGCTGTCGATTTCTGCCGCTGGTGTCGAGAATATGGCAAACGCGAGGGTTTGATATGGCTGATCGGCCGTGCCGTTGCCTGCAGCGTCGACCCCACTAGTGTGGTCAATATATATCGTGGTCATCTTGTAAGTCCCTTCTAGTCAAGGGTATTCTACGCGTGTATATGGTGGTTTGGGAGAAGGAGTCAGAGGGTTTCTGGACACAGGTCTGGTTTGGTGATGACTCGGACTCGTTTCATACTTGGATCACCCAGATTTGGCATATCTCATTGAACTTTTTACGACACGGAGTTTTCTCGCACTGCCAATAAGATTGCTGCCGATATCTTACAGCGTCCAACGAGTGCGATGTAGTGCACGAGACGCAGGAAACAACATGAAATGACCGAGGTATAAAAATGAATATCGTACAATAAGTACCCCAAATAAGTAGCTTTCGTTGAAGAAGATCTGCAAGTCAGGAAGATGAACACACGGACAACGCTACAGTCTTGGTCAACTCACAAGCCTAAGTGGCCTATACGACTAGCTGTGCAGGGGAGTTTGTCGTAGTCAGAGAGACATGACCCTTCTCTCCCTCCTCCTGGAAGATTATATCGACCCAATGCGCTGATCCGAGCACGCGACCCGCAAGCGTATCGTGATTCACTATGCGGAAGCGTCCTTTGTCTGTATTCTCGCCCCCAGACTGCAGTTCAACCACAGGACCGATGATTGTCGACCCGATCTCGAAGTCGCCATCAAATTCCTTGTGGAGGGCCACGCGAGCTGGTGCATTCGTCGTACTGCCGGCGCAATGCAATGTGGATTTGACGGGCGAGGAGGTATACCTCATTTGAAGAGGTGCGTTGAACGTCCGCGCATTGACGTCGAAGGCACCGCCCAAGCCTGAAAGCGTACCAAGCGCGATATCCGTCTCGATAGCTCTGTCATTAGTTGTGAGGGATGGCCGCTGTGGACTGAAAAACAGAAGGACATACCCGTTGATTGTGCTTAAGTTCAGTGCTGTGTTCTGGGCACGATCGCTATGCTCAAGGCTGAGGAGCCTAATGGATCCTTGAATGCAAGCATTGGTTGTAATCAAATCTAAACTTCTATCGGCTTGGAATGATCCTGCAAGGGCGGCATTTGTGGTTACAAAAGAGCCCACAGTAGTTGCAATGGACTGTCAGAGGATTGCATATGGTTAATGGCGTGTTGGCGTTAGGGGCAAAATTCTTGATGTTACCTTTGCACTGATCGGAAAGTTTGTTGATTCCAGTGAAATTTCTTCAAAGTGTACCAGATCGCCGAGCTCTCCAACCTCTTGGCTGAAGTTCGGCAGGTTGGACTCAAGCTTCTTGACTCGAACCAAGCTTCCCGTGCTGGATGCAGGAACTATGAACTTGACATCAAAGTTCAGCTCCTCATTTTCCTCGAGGAGACCAGCTTGCTCTGGAGTCTACCCATCGTCTTGTAAGATAGCAATAAAAATGACACAATGAGTCACGTACGAAGACACCGACACCGCTCTCATTGACGCCGCGAGAAAGTTTGCAAACTTTGGCGGCCGCAAGCGCCTCAGTACTGTGGTAGCCAACCTTGACTTCTACAAGGGCACTGTCTAAGAGCTCTGGTGACTCGGGTTGCTCTACCGTTATGTTGAGATGACCGTGTTGGTAGGACCCGCGTGAAAACAGGTATAATGCGTTAGACCCAATCGGCAACGAGAAGGACGTCGTTGCGCCCATGGGATAGCCCTTCATCCATCCTGGGTAATCTTCATATGTCGTCCAGTTACTTGCATCGATACACCAGTGAGCTGCACCATCCGATGGATTTAGACGTGCAGGAATTGGCGGTAGTCGGTCCCACTGCACAAACTATTCTCAGTACACTATTCCGCCCTCCAAGCTATACAGAAGGTACTAACACGTCGCGAACTCGACGAGGATATCGCTATCTGGGCGACGCTGTCTGTGATCGCAGCAAAAACGAGCCAGATCAACAGAGCAACGCCAAAGGCCTCCCAAAACCTCCTTGTTGCTGATTCATGGTGGGCGATAGGTACATGTGGGTGAAGCAGTGGATGGTGCGCCTGAGGATGTGGACCCGGTGCATAAGGTGGTGGTGGTGGTGGTGGAGGTTCTGTTACAGACTGGCTTGGACCACCTTGACTCTCTTGCTGCGGGGTGTTTTTCGAATCCGGGCCTTCGGGGTCTGCAATAATCATATCGGCCAAATTGCTATGAAGATTTGCAGCAGGCAGGTGTTTGGGACCGCAGCCAGTGTTCAAGTTCTCGAAGTTGATGATCCACAGCGCAGTGGGAGGTCAGACTTCGCTCGCAGTACCTTCGACTTTGAGTTGCCCCTCAAGCAAGCGCTCGCGGCTGCGGCGAAGCGTGTGGTGCCTTGGCGGCTTGGCCCACATACCACTGATCCACATGGTGATAAGTGAAGAAATTTACATGCGGGTCCCGGGACAAGTACGGCTTTATTGCCTAATCATGAATGACCCAGGCAAAATTTTGGTTCTAAGCTGACCTCTCCACTTGGTTCGGAAGTTCTGCCTTCAAACATCTGTGCTGATGGTCCTCCTATAAGAACATGGGTGATTCGAAGAACAAGTACAGTACACCAAGTTATAGACTCTGATCACCACGATCTTTCACAATCCTCACACTGGGCGGGTATGTTTGCGGGAGCATTCACGTTGGACTGGAAAGGAAGCTCCCGCGCGTTTCGAATTTCGCCAAAGTAGCAACAGAGGTTTGATCATAGCGCTGAAAGTGCAATATCCTTGACCACCTCGAAGACTAAGCCCTTATCATTGGCTGCATCTTCGCTTTCACCCGGGCGATCTGATTCGAGCGGCCCCAGCACCCACCGACCCTGAATGAAGAATTGGTCGGCATGAATGAAGTTTGGGAAGTGGAAGGAAACACGCTCACAACATAAGAGAAGTCTCCAAATCTCACTGTCCGCAGTTTAGAGCCCTGGCGAAGCATCATTTCTCTAGCTTCCTGCCTGGAGAAGTACAACGTCCTATTCTCGCTTATGGGATGCGAATAGTTGAGGTACATCATACTCCTCTCTGAGGAGAATAAATCCGACTCAGGGGCAGCTCTGTCGACCGCACCGTCCTGCTGTGTCCACAGGACATGCAGAGCGAGCGTTCGGAGCGAGTTCCCCTCTTCTATCGCCCTTGCGATTGATGCCTGCTTCATTAGCTCTCATTGGTCTTTTGCCACGCGTGACAGACATACCACATCAGGACTGGCAACAGAACACACTAATGTCTCTAGTGCGGGGCACTTGGCGCATAGAAGCGATATAGAGGCCAGGGTCAGCTGTGCAACACCTGCCACAAGCTCCTTTAGAGACTCGCCATGCCTTCCTGTGAGGCTCACAAGGAAGGGGCGTGGTATCGACATCTGTCCATGGACCGCAAAGGAATTGAGCGTGAATGACTGGAGTGACCCTCGATGTGGAATGAGGGAGCGTGTCCAGGTCCACAGCTGCTCCGGACCAAGGACATCCAGCGATCCCGTCCGCACAGTAAGCCGCTGCAACGCGGGCAGCGGTGTCAAAGGTGCACGGTAATTTCCAGATCCTAAGTACTCAGCGTCTAGAGCAATGAGATTTGGCAGACATGCCATGATAGAGGGAATCGCAGCGCTCGGGGCGCCTTTCAACCGAAGGTCTTGGAGAAGCGAAAGCTTCATGAACACAGATATCAGTATGGTGGGTGGGACGCCAGCACAACGCTGTAGTTGGCACCATGAGCACCATTTGTCAGGGAGAGCGCTCGAAGGAACCTACTCCAAGCTCGAGGTGTGTGAGAGTGGAACTAAGTAGGTCCGCCCAACCCTGCAATACTCGCGGTGGACCCCACTCAAGTGACCACACAGAGAGACGAGAGATGCCCCTCATGCTGTTGAGGATTGCCCAAGCTCTTTTCCCGACATCATGGTGGGTGCGAATGGTGAGCTCTTTCAGGGGGAGGGTGATAAAGACATCTAGTATTGGCAGGAAATTAGCCTCTGGGGTGTCTGTGTCGTCCACATAAGTTGCAGATACTAAATTTTTGCAAAGGCGGAGTGCTGCTATGATGTCTTCCGTGATGCGCGGATCAGCCTGGCGGAAGACCTGGGCAGCACCTTCGACAAACCATTGGTTTTAGTAAGTTCCCAACTCGCCTCACAATAATGCTAAGGCTACCTGTCTCAGTGATGTTCCGGACAAAATGGGCCAACTGCGGTCGCTTGAGTAGTGTTGTAGACGGATGCAGCAGAACCTGAACATGGAACACAGTACTTGTGATGTCAATGAGAGAGACTTCTGTTATTAAACGTACGTTGTTGTCATTTATGTGAGAATCTATGGTCCTGTAAAGCAACGGGGTAGCTGCACGGTTGAACGACCAGCTCACGAGGGTAGCGACCCCCAAGTCCCGCCGGTTCAGGTGATCGAGGATGGGTTGCAGAAGATCAACAGGCACCTTTTCGGGACTGAACATGATGGTTCTAACTTCTGGGTGGGCACTTGATCTCGCTATAGCGCATATGACTCGTAGTTCTCCACCGTAAGTATCTTTTGTGGGCCTTTGGGTCGACTTGCTGAACATTAGCGCTGACCATCGTGACCTTAAGGCTTACACGACGGAGATCGCCGCTACAACTGCTGCCGCACTTGATGCTTATCATTGCCCGATCAAAAAGCTCCGCTGGTGAGAAACATCAGACCCCCACAGAACTGTGATAAAGCGGACAAGAAGTTGAAGAACTCGAAGTATATGTTGCAATTGGGCGCCTGGAAGTCCTTGACAAATACTTAACTTGGGGATAAGCAACTGTTCCTCCTCTCGGAAGTATAATAAACTTGTTTTGCTGCGCGATAGAACGGCCTCAGATCCGCAGACTTGCTGCCGATACAGCTACCGTATTTTAACATGACAGCTCGGGGATGGCGCCTACGGCGCAGCAGAGTCCACATGCTCAGATGGCAGACTCAGACGCTGTTACCCCTGGAAAAGTGCTGCGCGTCTTCCTCTCATTCCATAAAATCATCCTGGTCGCTCTGAAGACATAGATTCCGTTCGTTCCCACCTACTTCTTTGGCCAGTCATGAACGCACCTAAAACCGACAGCTATTACGCTGACGCTAGTGTCGAGAAAGGCTGCTGCCAAGTCCAGCCCCTGCTCCCGGGCGCTGAAGTGCCCCATACCTGCCCGGGGTATGGTCGATATGGGCGGCATGCCTCCAACCGTCGATCGTTCATGAAAGGCTTCACGGCAGCGTGTGGCGTTGGCGCACTCATCTGGCTGGCTTTGTCATCGGCTCAGCACGTTCTCAGCTATGGAACTAGCCGGGTATGTCTCGAGCTTCCTTGATTTCCAAGCCCAAGGATCATTACTGAAACTTGGCATCTAGTTTTGGGCTGACGGTGAAGCGGGTTATCCTGCGCCCACAGACGGAGAAGTTCACGAATGCGTCGGCAGTACCAACTGGACGACTTACCACGATCTGCCTTCATGGTCCAGGAGTTACCCCCACGGGGCGGAGACCGCTTTCACCCTTCCCGTTGACGCGGACACTCTTTATCTTCTTTCGCGGGGCGCATATCAGCACGGTATCGTTGAGGTTGATCAGTCCAGCGAAGCCACCGACACTGTTGGCGTGCGAGTTCGAGTAGCCTATTATTACGACGGGGCTCTTGAGCGTGCCACCGTCTGCCATGTAGAGCGCGTAGAAAATGAGCATGGCGTTGGCATATTCGTTCGTCCTTGTCATTTGATTATGGCTACAAGCACTGACCTGGGCCCCTAGACCCCTCCAAGGGAGCCCCGCTACAACCAGAAGGATCAGATGAGATTCGAGGTCAAGCTCACCTTGCCTGCAGGGAGTGATGGCGCTTTGGCAGTGAAGAATTTCGAGACCAAGATGCCAAACTTCGACCAAAACGTTGGAGACTTGTGGGAAACCGTCCTGTTCGACAACATCGTTCTCCAGTCATCCAATGGTGACATCCATGCCGAGGTAATAGTTTTTTTTAGCCATGCAAAGACAATTTTTATCTTACTTTGTTTTGTAGTCGATCACCTCTGAGATTGGCCAGTTCTTGTCTTCAAACGGTGGTATAGATGGGCACTTCAATGTTGGATCTGCACTTGATCTTCGCACCTCGAACGGCGGCATCACGTCGTCTGTTACACTCTTGAACCGAGAGGGTGCTGATACGTCTAAACTCGCGATACACACTTCCAACGGGTACGTGGAGTCACGATGGCTCCGTGAAAGTGTTTTGGGACTGACTTTGTCTCAGGCACATCCAATCTGAGATTGCCCTTGTTTCTGAGTCGGGCACTGGTGGAGAATTCGATGTCGACACCGAGTCCACCAACGGAAGCATCGGCTTAACATTCACCGATTCCCCTGTCGACTCTCTTCTGAATTGCCGGGCCCAAACGACCCTTGGCGGCCTCCAAGTTGCGCTTCACAGCGCATACGAAGGCACTTACTCTGTTGAGACCACGCTCGGCAAGCGAATGGTTGAACAGCGACAAGAGGTCGAAGACCCTGCAGGAAGGGGCCGCCACCGACAAGTGTCGCAAGATAAAGCATCGCGCGGTAACAGCGGATCCGTGAGCTGGGTGGAGAACGATGGAAGCAGCTCCGGAACTGAGGGCTCCGTTGTGCTCAAGACGACGCTCGCCTCTGCTAGGTTGATCATTTGATCGGCTCGGCCACAGTTGCGTTGGTCATGTTAGCTCTGCAGACCGGGCGGCTCATTAGCTGGATTTTTGTTATCATGTACCATCACCTCGTTCATTTATGTAGTCACTTTTCAAATTTGATGTGCCCGTTTTCGTGTTTCCGTTCACGTCGTTGAGCATGTCAAGTGAGAGCATAGAGGAGAGCAAGATATCATCGAAGTAACTTTTTGCACCGCCACCAACACACAACACTGACCCCCACTGGCCTCCTCCTTGCACATACCGCACGATCAACCAGTACCAATAAACATCGTATCTGCTACCGGGGGCAAATCACTGAACAAAATGGTAACATAAAAATGCAGTCATTCGTCGTCGCCACTGACCAGTACTTCGATAGCTCCCGCTATCACTATTAACCGCAGCACAGAACAAGCCTATGGTGAGCCCCAAGACCACTCGATTTCACCTTCTCAAAGAGTCATCGCCCTGGCTTGGTTACTGACAGTCACCAAGCTTGTAGAACTGAAAAATGGCGAAACATTCAACGGCCATCTCGTGAACTGCGATAACTTTATGAATATAACACTGCGAGAAGTGTATCAAACAAGTGCGGACGGTGATCGATTCTGGAAGCTCAAGGAATGTTATATTCGGGGTAGTACGGTGCGTTTTTCGCCAATTGCTGTAGAGCTCATCGATTGATCAGTGTGGTGGTTAGATAAAATACTTGCGAGTACCAGATACCCTACTGGACACAGTGAAAGAGGACCAGGCACGAGCACGTGAGGCTGGTCGGAGCGCAAGGGGAGCAGGTCCTAGTGTCAGAGGTGCGTACCTACAGCTGATCCGACTTATGGTGTTGCGCTAACAATTGCGATGTCTTCCATGTCATGATCTGCAATCCTTGTCTGATTGTTACATCAACGGCGTATCGTTAACGATCGCATTTCGACATAGGCGGACGGGGAGCACCACCAAGAGGTTTGCTATTCATCGTGATATTCGTGTGATCGCAAAGTCTCACCTTTCACTTTTATAGGTCGTGGCGGTGCGAGAGGTACAGGGCCCCGCGGAACAAGGGGAAGAGGAAGGGGGTAGGCCCGAAATCTCTTCAAGTGTACAGTACTGTCCATCTACAAGATATCCACATCGCTGTGATTACGGTCGGGCCCAACAGCAACGTATCAGCTGTATCATATGTACTTTCCGCTGCACTTGTCATTGGAATAATAACATACATACTTTGTTGTGCAAGCACACGCCCCCAAAATAATAGGGCTCTGTGGCGACCTCTTCTCCGCCGAGCAGCCAGTATTTTTGCGGTTTCTACCTCTCAATCCATCAGCGCCTCTATTGGACAATCCTCTGCTCTTCGATGGTGCCTAATCGGGGCTACCACCTTGTCCAACTGCTGCTTCCACGTCGATGAGACATCGAACTAATCTCATCCCTCTTTCCCGGAAACGTGTGACGATTCCCTCCGGACGCAGTTGTTCTAAACGCTCCTTGACAGCAATTCAATTCACCTCATCATCAATCCTGAGGCCTGAGGAAGACTTTGAAAGAATACCCTGGCTGTCGGATCAGGGAACGCGGATATACATCATAGTCTAAGATAATCAAGCGAACGAAAAGCGGGAGGGAGGGAGGTTGCTTTCGGATTCTGATATCGATATGCAGTGAATGGGTTGGGTTGGAATCGGTTACTTATGGGCAATATATATCGTGTGGTGGATATGGTGCGTTGTAATAATTTAGGGTGGGAGGCGGCTGTCGAGCGAGATCCTAGATGAAGTGATGATATTGATGCAGATGTTGCTAAGTACATTAATGTAATGGAATACCCTCTGGAGGGATTGACTTCAACGCCACACGATTCCAGTCCGCAGCTGCAGAGGGATTGTTGTCAGACTTGCGAAAGAGGGAGAACATAGTTCGACATACTATTCTGGAAAACCTCGTTCCCCCACCAATTAATATAGACGCCACCTTTTGGGAACTGCAAAGGCCGTCGTCAGTAAAGAGAAAACTGCATGCAATAGCCACCACACTCACTGCTAGAGTGAAAAAAATTACAATAGCTGACAAAACAGTGCCTATAGCGCCCCAAGTCAGCTTCCCCTCATCACCCCAGCAGCCAAACCCAAAGTAAACATACCACTGTCCAAAGCAGCGCTAGTGACATAGTTGAACTTGCTCCACCAAGCAAAGTTCCTCTTTCGCACCAGGTATTGGAATACAAAGCCAGTTGCGAACCATGCAGAGTAGTTGATGCCGGCAGCGGGCGGTATATACGACACGCCGTTCAGAACGACTGGTGTGCTTACGAACTTGACCCATGAGTTGGGGTAACGCCGTTGCCAAAGCCAGAACGGAAGTGGTAGGATCGCTCCAACGGCGACGGCGTAAAGCTCGGGATGATATAGCGATCCAACGCCAAATTGCCGCGTTGGCCCGATAAGACCCCTAGAAGTGGCAAACGTCAGACGCTGAATAGCGTTCAGACTAAGGCAAGGAGCACAAACCAAACTGCCGACGCGGTGAAGTACACTTGGTTGTGCGGGCATGTGAGGAAACTCTCTTGGGTTGGCGAACAAATGTCCTTGACATTGTCGAACATCCACTGCTTCACGCCAACTTGGACAAACGACGCCAGAAGCGTCCCAACAGCTTGTACTGTTAAAGATCAATTAAGTGCGCCACAGTCTACCGATAATGAATGTATCATACCCATGAAAGTGGCTCGTGGTGGTACCTTGATGTAATGACCAAGCTTCAGGTCCTGAACGAACGATGTCGCCTCAGTCAATGTCTGCACAGAGTATGCCTTGAAGATCTAGGACGCGCGTTCGGTAAATGGGCCCCAAACAAGAAACGAGCGTATATATGCACCATGTTTGCGACAGGATTACCCTCCAAAAGCGTGCCAGGGATAATCTGGGCTAGCAAGTTTAATGATATCTAGAGAACAACATATGAGCTTCAGAGTAGGGTGCTGCCGTATGAAACAGCTTACTCCTTGGCCTGTCATCGCGAAGATGAACCCAGAAGGTAGCACATATATAGCTGGCAGGCATACAGCCAGCAGCAATGCCCACACTGGTACAGACGTATGCCACACCTGAGTAGCAAGATGAGGGATCGCGTAGACAGTCAGTTTTGTGCGACGCACCTCGACCACCAGCACCATCATGAGGAAAAATCCAACAAAGAACACCACATACCACCAATCCGGAACTTCTGGGTAGTTCCGCATCAGTTTTGCGTGAATATCGTCCTGCTCTACACGGATCTTCTTCATGCCGTTCAACAAGCTACGTCCGTGATACAAGACGGTGTGAACGAGAACGCAGGTCGAAAGTGCGAAAGCGAGAAAATACGTCATTGCATAGGTTGCCGGAAGGTAAAGCGGTGAGTATTCATTGTACGCCGTAAGGTTGAACCGAGTTGAGCTGTCAAGCACGCGAGAGACGTTGTAGATGTTCCCGAAGCGGTCATATGGGTTGTCGTCATTCAACGGGAAGTATGCAAGGTCCCATGTCTGTGCAGGACGGGTTAGTACGGCAAGACTGAGATGGAGATGGAACCGCGCACATTGGTGTAATACATTGCCGGCGTAATGATCCAGAAGAAGAGAACGAAGCCAAAGAAGATGTGGGCTTCGGCCCACCAAGGGTACATCAGCGGACTGCCGATCCATGCTATTTGGGACCAGTCGAACGTGATCAGGCTCATTCCCAGCCCGGAGTCGACGCCAAACAGCTGATTGACTGGAACATTGTTTGGCATGATCCAACAAACCCACGAGAACACCGATAGCGCCTGGAACAGATAGCCTGAGATGAAAGATGAGCTTCGAAGTACCGGGTTAGAAATATAAGTCACTCGCCAGGGATGAAGAAGAAGAAGAACGCTCCCGTCAAGACCAAAAGGAAATACCGGTATCGAGTGATTCCGCCGGGCACCTCATCATCCTCCGCGTGGAGAGTGTTCAACAAAGTACACGTTACCAGGTTCTGCGGCCACACCATACCAGCGGGCCAGACCAAAAAGCGTCTACACAAGCCCGCTAGACCGAAACCTGTGAGCTGTGTCGCAACAACTAGAAGGACGCTGAACCAGTAGTCGACTGCAACATGGTAGTTCAATTGCGTTACGACAATGGCGTTGATGGCGTAGGGTGGCCCTATGGCCACGTTTGCCATGATATACACCAGAACGTGCTCTTTAATGTTCCATGGGCCGGGGTTGAGTGAGAACTCGATGCTGCCGAGCCATCGCGGGAGTCGGTACGTTGTAATAGGGAGGATAAATGCGAAGAGTTTGCCAATGGGATAGCTGATGATTAGAAGCGCAAGAGGTGAGACGCTCGGGGCCGGTTGTCGGAAATTGAAGAAGACGTTCATTGATCTGATAAGTCTTGAGACACCCTGCCAAATAGAAAAACCAAAGTACTAACCCCCCAACCATGCATAGTATGAGGCCAATGACCCACATGCGCAGGGTTGTCACAGGCATTTCTGGGTCATCAATGTTCGATACAGATGCACGAACTTCCGGGAAAGGGCTATCCTCTTCATTAACAGCATCGAAGTCAAACTCCATCCTAACGGAAGTGGTATGATCGTGTCAGGAGCATCTTCTCGACGGCTAACCAACGTACTTTATCGAGCCATCACGGCTGTCTTGCTCCATCATGCTTGGTGTCAGATCTAAAGTAGCGGTATCTCCACCTATAGTAGAAGATGGATGGCGCTTTCTCCGCGAGGACTCGGGCATATCCACTTCGATGGTCTTTTCTGGGGGACTGGAAGGGAGGTTAACATGAATTTCCCGTGAGCTGATGGCACTGGTTCTGGATGGTCTAGTGTCTGTTGTCCCGGTGCGGGCAGTGCTAAGCCTCCGCATGCGATAAGGGTCGCTTGCTGCCTGCTGGGACGCAGTGGATGGGGGACTGTCTACAGGTACGTGGGAGACGGGAGGAGTGAAAAGACTGGAAGGCCCAGCTGCGTCAGCGGGGAAACGAGCGTAAGGATCGAAAGTTGGGGGAGGGTATGCGACTGGAGGTTCATTTGGAGGTACCGCGTTAGCAAAAACTTGGTCATATGCTGGTGCATGGGACAAGAGCTCCTGAGGGTGCTGTTTCTCATAGTCTCTCTGCTGATCTGCAGTAGAGGGTGGGAGAAAGGCGAAGAGGTCATCGGTGTCACTTTCCTCTTCTTCCTCTTCAAAGTATGTGTTATCGTAGGAATACTGGTGTTCGCGATCGAACGCGCCGCCCGAAGTTGGGGGACGAGCTGAGGGGGGACGGAAAGCTGAGGAAGTGAATGGGCGAGAACCGCCAGCAGAAGAAGTTGGTCTACGAGACATGGTTGAGAGGATAAGAAGGGAGCCTCAGCGTGTTAACCGACGACGGTGGGTATCTGGACAACGTCTTCGACGACGAGCTCGACGTCGTTTGGCGACGTGCAGCGCTGAGGCTGGTCGACGACGGTGGGGGTATTAGGACAAGGGAAGGAGAAAGGACTTGGTGCGGGTGGGAGCACTGGGAGTGGTCTGCTAAGGATCAGCAGTCAACCAATCACATCCCTCAGGCACATCACCGCCAGTTCCTGAGACATATTTTCGTCCTTTTTTCATATTTTATTTTATTCCCCGATTTCCATTCCCGCTCATGAGAATACTATATTTGGTCACGATTCCCCCGCGTATCGGACCATTCCGGCGAGCTGTGTATTATCGGTTATTTTATTTCTCATTTCTTTCGAAACCACCTCCCTGGAGGTTCTCGACAAAATACTTGAACAAGTCATCTTCGAGTTACACGACTTCATTATACTAATCAATTCCATCCACTCTCCTGTGTTGCAGTACTTGCATGAACGGTATTTATGTATTTACTGTGGTTTAAAGCCCTGAGGCACGCAAGGGGAGCCATGCTGCAAGCACTGTCAATTTCCACCAACGTTTCATTTGACATTCCTTACTCGTGTGCCTGGCCTAAAAGTGCTGTTTTCCAGCAGCAACAAACTCGCACATGTCTGTCCCAAACGTGTAGTATAGTCGCCGTCAACTTTATTCGATGCATCTTGACGCCGATAAGCGTACTAGTAGGTCCTGCCGATCGCAAGTGGCGAAAGGGCTAACTCATAATTCATCCTGACTTTGTCCTGTGGAGAATGGGGTTTGCTTTCATCCAATTTTTCAAAATCTTGTTCCTGCCGGTCTGGGAATTATGCTTGGCTTCTTCGCTTTGTGGGCCTGTGATACGTATACCCCTCCGGCGGTCGCTTTCTCGCGAGCTCGGGTTTGATGGTCTTGAATGCGCTAAAATCCATCTCGTCGATAAGTACTGGCACAGATCAACGCTGGTCGATCACATTCACAGGAACTCTGTGCAGCTGTTCTGTTGACTCTGCCACAAGAACCCTTGAACTTCGCGCAATCTTGCCGCTGATATCATTTAATTCATGAACCAATCAACAAGATCTTGGCATAGCTTATCGTTCGGTGTGGGCTGGGCCTCGTTTCCGTCCCAGAAAACAGGGACGTCATTAATTGGAACAGCCTATCTTGATATGCGTTCATCCTAACTTACTGCCAGTGGCACGTTTTCCTCGCACTTTGGTTCCCTAACTCCTCGTTGTAGGGTCCTTGGAAGCATGTCCGAGTACGCTCGCCACGACTGTTCAGGCCGCGAGCCTCCTTGGTGATCGATCATCGCCTCTGATGTCTGTGCTCACTGCAGTGCAGAGGCAGTCTCTCGTAGAGCTTATTATCATGTACCAATTCTTTCCGGCGACCAAAGTGTATGTGCCCTCCAAATTACTCAATTTGCCCTGGAGGAAGACCGAGATACACAATTGGGCACTGCTCGCCACAATTCCCGCACTCTCACAGCGGCCCAGTCTGGACGACATGCCATCTCATCACGCACACCCTCCGCATCAACGCGGATAACTCGAGTTAAATATGGGAATAGTTATAGGAAAGTTCCGTGTGTACACACATATGTATAGCCCTTGACTGCCGAGATGGGTTGAGACGGTTGGCCCACCGCCATACAGTGGGAGCGCCAGAATGGATTTAGACCACCAAGTGAACAAACTTGGACCTCTGTGAACGCATCCTTCATTACGAATGGGGCTGCTTCAGAGTTTGCGTCGATGAAACAGGCTACAATTGTTTTGGCTCTTTGAGCTAGACCGCTGTTGGTATCAGGCTTTCCACGGACCCATCGGGGTAAGTCCCGCGATCAATACCCTCCTTTGAATAGCAATGAAAAATCCCGAGGGAAGCAAAAACGAGGTTTTTGACCTAACCTACCTGGACCTCCTGCTTCTCCATGCACACACAAACGACAAATCTTTGATACCAAGGCGCGGTGACTCTCCCTTTGAAGGTATAACCCAACTCACAAATTATGCTTTCCACAGTTGTCAATAAGCTCTGAGGTACATACAGCGAGGTCAAACGACTGATAGAACATTCGGGGGTACCAATGATATGAACCGCGCACTTATCGCGGACATCGCCATTTCCCCTTTGAAGCTTCCATACCTGTCCTCCCGCGAGCGTTTTCCGACGGACTATCTCGGCGCAATGGAAAGCCACGGAAGGAAACAGGACACCTCACACTCGAACCTACTAAACGCCGCGCAGGTACCCAAAATACCGACACCTCTGAGAAAACAGGGCGCTAAACTTAGGTCACAAGCACACCCTGATCTGCTGCGCGAAAGGACCGATTGCGATTGACCACTAATCAGCGTGGTCAATATTACTGACAAGGCGAGGTCTTAGAATCAGGAAGAGGGGCTCAGGGGTAAATAACCCTTCCAAGCCATGTGCACAGAAGACACGCCCCTTGCGTGTTACTGAACGATCAGCGTAACGGTTTCTTTGCGATCTAAGGTACAGTGGTACACAGCTTGCTTGGGTTCGAGGGACGGTGAGGCGCTGGCGAGCTAGGGTGTTGGCATATGGAACACTCTACAGGAATACATGCCCATTGCCAAGGCAATCGAGCCCACGGATCTAGCTCTGCCGTGGGGAGTAGGATACTCCTGAGGCATCATCCGTCCTTCATGTGTGGTTTCGTACCTTGACTACGAGGATCTAGAGTAACCGAGTCCGACACTCCACAGAAGCCGGGGCCGCTGCGGGTCATTGGCGATCCATACTCGAGGATTCAACTGCCTATCGTGGTCCGAGAAGGGGCAACTTTCCTGCTTATTGCCCAGCAAGGAACCAGGTACAGCGGCTCTTCACATCTCGCTCCAAATTTCAAGTGGTGGCGTCGCACCCCCTCAGCTCGGGTTTTCCTTGGCTTGCCGTGGAACTCAATAGGATTTTCCACGGAAGCATCGGGAGGTCGGAGGGGATCTATATCGACGTTTAATCCAATCCATTAACAGATAGCTTGACTCATGGTAAATGACCAAGTTCGCTGTGCGGCCACCACCTCTCTCCGCCAGGTGTTTCTTTGACGGTGCATGTCACTACCGGGACTCCCCCTGAAGGATCTGCCCATGCCGTCGCATATTGCAGGGTTTGTCTCTTGTCCCCTTCGCTAGAAGCGGCTGTATTTGCTAACGGACACACTTATTCACCCGCTCCTTCAGTGGTTGACAGCAGTTGCCTCGAGATACTATAGACTTGGACCGACGAGATGCAAGCGTCACTCCAAATGGTAATAGGGTAACGAGATTGTACTCGTCCAACAATCAGATTAAGCATCCTGATTGTCTTCTGCCAGTCTTTCCATCTGAACACAAAATTTCCAGAAGCTTCACGGGAGGACACATCATGGACCAAAACACGACTGATTACATATCTAGCGAAGAAGTTCATTGACCCACGCTTATGCAGTGCGGTATCTAGATTAATCCTCAAGATCTTGTTTGTCGACTCGTTAACTCCACCATGAATACAGTGCTTTCCCTTGGCATCGGCTACTAGTACTGCGCGCGATGAACGTCATGCGCCCAGCGAGAACGAGAGTTCGCTAATGTGCCCCTCGCTCTCACACCGCGACGACGGTCAGCTCATCCCAGGTACGTTCAAAGGATCCGGGGCGATGGTGTTGGACTTCTCTCCAGATTTCCTGCCAGTGTAGTACCCGAGGCACTCATTCAACAACGTCGATGTTTTCAATTCTGGGCCCTGAAGTTGTTGGGAAGCGGGGCCGAAATTTTTTTGGCTGGATGAATGCCTCAGACTGACGAACTCGAATGTTATCAACACCGCCGTGACAACCTCTCGTTCCGGAACATTCGATCTCGCTGCTAAACCGTTGATGGATTATCTGTCCCTGTTCGCGGCATATATGCCATTTACACGATTTCAGTGCCATGGTTATCAATCTAAACTACATGTGGTGAATAGTTTTAGTATCAATACTATAGTAAACGTCGATCCGAAAGAACTTTAGCTTGAGTTGCAGAGGAAAATCATGTTCACGCCGAACAAGTTTGAGAATGCTCCTTGCCTGCAACCCGCTCAGGAGGTTAGCTGTCGAAGGGTTTCGCCCGTCCCACAGATTTGTACCGATCTGATGCTTTCTCCCTTCATCGTTGGTCCAATATGGACCTGGTAGTGCCTGCCAGACGAAAAAGAGAAGATCTTCTTGGGATGTGTAATGGCCGTCAAGGCTGGCACTGAACCAGCCAAAGTGATGTGTTGCCTGATCTGATCAAGCAGTTAGGTTGAAATGGGAATGACAAGGTGTATCCATACGTTACTCGCCTTCCACAGGAATGCATGAAAAGACCACTCTGTGAACTGATGGCTTTCCAGGTTCTTCGGGAAGTTGAGGCAACGGGAGATGCAACACCCCATCACTCGTATTGAAGTCCAGATCATGATGAACGACGCTCGCGCAGCTCCAGTACTCGCCATTATTAAGGATGCGTCGAACAACTTGTGCTGGGAGCATCAAGTTATGGGTGAACAGCTTCGTGACGAGATTAACATCGTGATCCGTCACGAGACGTCTAGCAAGAAATTCCCGGCCCGCGGTGAGAGCTTCAGCGTACCAGGGTGCGTTGACCGCCCAATGTAAGTTATCAAGATGGAGATATTTGAGTGTGCCAAGCGATGTACCTTTGTCGAGGAGGTATGCGGCGATCACCGGGTAGCGGTTATCAATCGCCAGCTGGAGAGGCGTCAGCCCCCTGTTGTTTTCGATACTGAACTGGTTGCATCCAAAATCTACCAGTGCCTGAATTGCCGCAAGGCAGAAGGTTTCGAATTGGAGTGTCCATGTGTCCAACTGCAAAAGCGTATGCAAGGCACTGTTGCCACTGCGTGTCAAGGAGTTCACGTCTGCACCTCTCTTCACCAGCATTTGAAGTATCGGTTTATACGAGGGCTTCGTATTTTGTACTGCGACGTGAATGATGTCGATAGGTAGGCCTGCACCTCGTTCGAGCAAATATCGCACTACCGTGGTATAACCATTAAGTGCCGCTAGATGCAATGGTGTATGTCCCCGTTCATCCTGAGTGTTCAGTGGGGATCCAGCCTCGGCTAGAAGCTGCGCAGTCTCCAGACAAACTTCCTCGGATGACCGCCACGGACCAAGCAAACTATTTAGGAGGGCTCGACCACCGTTACTCGACAATGTGACATCTGCACCATGATGCAAGAGTGCGCGGACGATTGCGGGGAATGAGGGGTCGTCCCATTGAAGCGCATCGTGCACTATGTCGCGCGGAACTTGACTGCCTCGCGCGAGGAACAGAGACACAAACGCCTCCCGTTGCGCTATGACTGCCACTTTCAGAGGAATCGTGAACGAAGCCCTCCCGTACCCATCCAAGTATATTCCTTGTTTGTTGACATCCAGACCACGAGAAAGCAATATCTCCGCAAATGGTAGCCTATCGAACTGTGCAGCATGGATGAGGGGATTGTCTTGGGATTCCACAGCAAGAGGCTGACTGTCCAGATACTGGTTCAGCAGCCATAGAGGCCCAAAGCGTATGATGATGTACAGAGCAATCTGCGGCACGGTAGCGATCCATGAGAAATAGCTCCGTGTTTGAGAGATGGCTAAGCGATGAACAATTCGTTGGAACTTCAGCGGATGGTGGCTTATATGCTGCTGGAGGGAGAGGAGTGATTGCAGGACCGCAGGATCCGCATGAGTGACATGGCCAATGTGGGCAAAACCTTGTTGAAGAGTGTAGCGTAGGAGTGTGTTGAAGTTCTGTTGGTAGGTCATTGTGCTATGTTGTGGCTCTGCGAGTTTGTTCTCGATGTTCTCGAGCTGAATGTAATGAGT
>KN839842.1:738911-756750 GCA_000827185.1 Hydnomerulius pinastri MD-312 | reverse complement strand
CAGGAGGTTAGCTGTCGAAGGGTTTCGCCCGTCCCACAGATTTGTACCGATCTGATGCTTTCTCCCTTCATCGTTGGTCCAATATGGACCTGGTAGTGCCTGCCAGACGAAAAAGAGAAGATCTTCTTGGGATGTGTAATGGCCGTCAAGGCTGGCACTGAACCAGCCAAAGTGATGTGTTGCCTGATCTGATCAAGCAGTTAGGTTGAAATGGGAATGACAAGGTGTATCCATACGTTACTCGCCTTCCACAGGAATGCATGAAAAGACCACTCTGTGAACTGATGGCTTTCCAGGTTCTTCGGGAAGTTGAGGCAACGGGAGATGCAACACCCCATCACTCGTATTGAAGTCCAGATCATGATGAACGACGCTCGCGCAGCTCCAGTACTCGCCATTATTAAGGATGCGTCGAACAACTTGTGCTGGGAGCATCAAGTTATGGGTGAACAGCTTCGTGACGAGATTAACATCGTGATCCGTCACGAGACGTCTAGCAAGAAATTCCCGGCCCGCGGTGAGAGCTTCAGCGTACCAGGGTGCGTTGACCGCCCAATGTAAGTTATCAAGATGGAGATATTTGAGTGTGCCAAGCGATGTACCTTTGTCGAGGAGGTATGCGGCGATCACCGGGTAGCGGTTATCAATCGCCAGCTGGAGAGGCGTCAGCCCCCTGTTGTTTTCGATACTGAACTGGTTGCATCCAAAATCTACCAGTGCCTGAATTGCCGCAAGGCAGAAGGTTTCGAATTGGAGTGTCCATGTGTCCAACTGCAAAAGCGTATGCAAGGCACTGTTGCCACTGCGTGTCAAGGAGTTCACGTCTGCACCTCTCTTCACCAGCATTTGAAGTATCGGTTTATACGAGGGCTTCGTATTTTGTACTGCGACGTGAATGATGTCGATAGGTAGGCCTGCACCTCGTTCGAGCAAATATCGCACTACCGTGGTATAACCATTAAGTGCCGCTAGATGCAATGGTGTATGTCCCCGTTCATCCTGAGTGTTCAGTGGGGATCCAGCCTCGGCTAGAAGCTGCGCAGTCTCCAGACAAGCTTCCTCGGATGACCGCCACGGACCAAGCAAACTATTTAGGAGGGCTCGACCACCGTTACTCGACAA
The DNA here is from genome assembly GCA_000827185.1 of Hydnomerulius pinastri MD-312. Lineage (NCBI taxonomy): Eukaryota > Fungi > Basidiomycota > Agaricomycetes > Boletales > Leucogyrophana > Leucogyrophana pinastri. Next base: position 755,628 of record KN839842.1, on the reverse strand, counting down.
TGTGACATCTGCACCATGATGCAAGAGTGCGCGGACGATTGCGGGGAATGAGGGGTCGTCCCATTGAAGCGCATCGTGCACTATGTCGCGCGGAACTTGACTGCCTCGCGCGAGGAACAGAGACACAAACGCCTCCCGTTGCGCTATGACTGCCACTTTCAGAGGAATCGTGAACGAAGCCCTCCCGTACCCATCCAAGTATATTCCTTGTTTGTTGACATCCAGACCACGAGAAAGCAATATCTCCGCAAATGGTAGCCTATCGAACTGTGCAGCATGGATGAGGGGATTGTCTTGGGATTCCACAGCAAGAGGCTGACTGTCCAGATACTGGTTCAGCAGCCATAGAGGCCCAAAGCGTATGATGATGTACAGAGCAATCTGCGGCACGGTAGCGATCCATGAGAAATAGCTCCGTGTTTGAGAGATGGCTAAGCGATGAACAATTCGTTGGAACTTCAGCGGATGGTGGCTTATATGCTGCTGGAGGGAGAGGAGTGATTGCAGGACCGCAGGATCCGCATGAGTGACATGGCCAATGTGGGCAAAACCTTGTTGAAGAGTGTAGCGTAGGAGTGTGTTGAAGTTCTGTTGGTAGGTCATTGTGCTATGTTGTGGCTCTGCGAGTTTGTTCTCGATGTTCTCGAGCTGAATGTAATGAGTTGAGAGCAACGCGAGGTGGCGGTGTGCATCGGAAGGGATGATGTGATATTTTCTGAGGTTTTCATCATGTGTTCGACACTCGGTGAGGTATTCCTAGATATAAAGTAGTGTCAGCTTCGTTGCACCGGTCACGTATGTTATGTACAACATACCCGTACTGTATAGTGTGAGAGGGAAACGATGCCTGTCTTTTCATCGAAGCTGACAAGACTTCCACAGACCTCCAGAAGATTGAACTCGTGCATGGGCCCGATTTCATGGTTCAGATAATGCACGTTGAGATCGATCTTAAGCGCTTCTACGAGCTGCGCCAGGCTAAGGGGTTCGAGAGCAGCAACGAGCCACATCAGGATCCGCTGGGCAATCCGACTGTCGAACTCTTTCTTGTCAATCGCGAGAAGGATGCGCTCGTAAGTCTCATAAAGACCCTTGGGCAGGCTGTCAAGCACCTCGCGGATGTCACCAGGAGACCAACAATTGTCGAGCCTGTCCAACTGACACTGCACCCAACGGAACCTGGGTTTCGAGAAGTGAGCAAGCGATGGAGGTTTGTCAAGGAATAACTAACATGCCGTCGGCCTTGTGCAGCAGCAGCTGCAAAATCTCATCTTTCAAATCGGTCCGCAGAACCCTCAACTTGCGGCGAGATTCCAGTTCCTGCTGAATGTGAGTTTGCATGTCTTGACGAACACTATCCACCATGTCGTGCAAAGATAACGATGGGATACCGGAGAAAGCCTCCTGGACAGTTCGCTCAGGCCTACTGGTCACAAGGATACGAAGATGACCATCATTCAGCCTTAGAAGGTACCTGAGCAAAGTAGGCAAGTCACTGCATTCATCCAGTGCATCAATGACCACCATAGGGCGTTCATGCAGCCTCGAAGCACGTATGACAAGATCTAAGAGAAGATCTGGTTCAACAGGAGGCCCGCAGTCAAGAGCTTCGCGCTCGACCAAATCGGCGAATGATGACGACCAAAGGCTGTCGGAGCATCGTAGAAGCTGCTTAAGGAGAGAGCGGAAGATTTCCATGGTACTTGTTTTACGTGCGTCCCGGAAATCGCAGTAGAAGTAGGCGAGTGTCTCACCAGGAGCGAGCCCTTTCGTCAACTGGTCGATCACCGCAGAGCTAGTGGAAGCTTCATTGAAAAGTGCCCACGGAAACTAGTATTGCGGACACTTACGCCAAGACAGATTTTCCTGCCCCCGCTATATGGTCATCAGCGCTCGGCGAGTCTATATCATGTCAAGTATTCACTACTCACGTTTGCCATGTATCCACACAAATGTCTCAGCGAGAAAGCGCCAAGACAAGAAGAGCTCCGTGCTGAAGATCCATTCGCAAGTAGAGATTTGCCGTTCCATACGGGTAAACTCGTGGCTATGGGTGCAGTCAACGGCATCCAGCCATTTCAGTATATTGAACATCAGTTGAGCTATTGCCGGTTTGAATCAGGTAACAGGACCCATATATCTAACCATACTCACTCTCTTCGGAGCGAATCTGTTCAATCTGCAGCCGCTCCATGTCATAGAAATCATTGACTAAGAGCTTATTCACGCCTTCGTTGATGCTCAGGACTGCACTGTGGACCAATGTTTGGGAGTCCCTGACTTCGTTTACGCCTTTCCTGATAAGCCAGTTTAGCTTCGAGGTGGCAGGAGGATCAAACTCTTACGATGTGTCCAGCAAGAGAAAGATTGAAAAATAAGGTCTATATCTTTGGAAAGATTGGATTGCCTCCTCGATTTTACTCTCCTTCGACGGCCACTTGACCAGCCTGTAGTGCCACTTCATACGTTTCTTCGTGTCCTCATCTAGCCAGAGCAGCAATTCGTCCAAGATCTTCTTGCATTGTGAGGGAGGACCATCGCTCGTGAACCAGAGACGCGTCAGTGCGTCATAACCTGGCACACGAGGTGCAGACGACGATCTATCCAAGGTCTCCTTGACCGAGTTCGCAGCGCCAACCATCAAGGCGATCTCATCGAGGAGTCTCTTCCGAGAAGCTTCGGCATTCCTCACGGAGACCGCATACTGGTGTAAAGCAGCTGTAACTTGGGCTGCTGCCTGGACGAGCTGGATAACAGTGGCAGTAGCTGCGAGAGCATCCATGAGACTTGGTCCCTTAATTGACAAAGCAACTGCGCGTGAGTTACAGAAATCAAAGACTGGACGGGCAGTGCTTTAGAGGTCTCTCTTCCTGTGCAGGTTACAGGCGCTTACCTAGCTTCCAATCGGGATCACCTTGACTAGTTTCATCACAGGAAAGGCCACCTGTGGCGTCCTTCAACTTGGCGTCAGGTCCTCTCAGCCAGGTAGGCCTATCATCAGGCCGCGCGTCTCCTTGCACCGCGAAGTGCAAGTAAATATGGACCGTCAGTGACAGTGAAAGGAAGCCCCATGTTTAAAAGTGAAGATGATGCTTTGATGCAACTTTGATGTTGAGTTTGGGTTGAGTCAGTGAATTCGAAGTCACTTCGAGTTGTTGTGGGTAGTAAGTATAGGTCTAAGTTGGAATAGCCTAGCTAGAATAGCCTAGCTGGCAGGTCATTAGTACAACCATCATGTTCATGAAAGTTCAATCACGTCGGATGAACAAGGTCACACCAGCCGTGATCTCTCTTCAAATTTGTCGCTCTGAACCGCTGCATGGCCAGAAAGCGGCCTCCAACTCAGCACTGCCAGTGTCACCTATCCACGACCGGGATCATGCAGCTTGAAGACCAAGGAGATCTGCTTCAAGCTCCATGGTGACACACCTTCTCAGACTCGCTGCCAGTGACATCAAAGTGCTTGCACGGTTTGCAGCGGCCTTCCTCATCAGTGTTCGCAGACGTTCCGGAACGTGCCAGTGCCAGTGTGCATGCCGTACGAGATGGATCCTCGAATCCTCCAAGGATACGCACAGGTTTGCCCCTGGTTCACTCAACATCCCACTTGGTCGTCACCCCATGCCCAGGCACTTCCGGAGGATCCGGGGCGATGACGTTGAACTTCCCTTGGCCAGATGGCCCATCTGCTACTTACCTTGAGGGTTCTCGGCTTGCACTCAATAGTACGCCTCGACGTCATTTCGGCTGAACTTGGATTTGTCGAGAATCGAGGCCAACTTGAACATGTTTGTCTACATTGATCGTTCATGTTTCGAAGGCAATGTTCCGTGGGGACCTTCGCGGCTATATACGGCGTGGACGACTTATCCCCACTGCTAATCTTTGAACTCAATATTGTCGGGCTTGGGACAACCTATCTCCGCAGGACGCCCATGAAGGAGGAACTCATCGGTAAGACTCTTATCATCCTCGATCGCTGCGATTCAGTTTGTGCCCTGGGTTCCGAAGAACGAGTGGCGCACGGCACCAAGAGGACCGTGAATAGGTAAAGTACACACAGTTGTCATCATCGGCGGATTGACTTCCAAACTGATAGACTTCTTCGCTGCAATCACGAAATGCTTGTATGAGTCATGACAGCTTGATCTCCCCATTACTGACGATAGAGCATGCCGTTCATATATTTCGCTTACTGCCCGAGTTTTCAAATTGTGCATGTACTCCTCGGTCCGCGACTTTTTGTTGGTAACCATCTTCGATGACACGCAAAGAGCTTCTAGAATCGCAGCTCCGAAAGCGACAATATCCCCGATTATTGTGGGAGTGCTACTATGTAGCTGGCCTGGGGCCGCTCGTGTTACAGGCAAGAGAACAACAACAGAGGGTGAGCAATATGTGACTAGGAACAGGCTAAGTACTGTATCGTAAGGGTATAGTAAAACACAAATGCAGGGGTAAAACCAAAAGAGTGTAGAGACAGAGTGGTAGGATGTGACGGACATAATATTTGAAGTGATAAAAACTTAAGCAGGTCAAACACGGGCAGCAGACGCAAAGTCAGCTGTCGTATCTTTTTTTTTGGGGGAAGATCTTCACGCAGTAGTTGATTTTGCGCGCGAACGGCCGGAGAGCGCGCTGCCCAAACGTTTCAGCGTTTGGCTGGACCCTGTGCGAGTGGAAGAGGCTTTGGATGGAGTCGAGGAAATCGAAGGTGCATCCAAAGAAGACTTCCGTGATTCCTCGCTTCGCCTTTGCGAAGGTACTGGGAAATAATGTACGGAGTCATTGGGGTTGTAACAAAGCAGTCGTGACTCGAGCACAGCGAGCATCGAATCTTGATAGCTCATCCGTGGCTCAGGAGTTTCGGGCTTCTTCATCAGATGTTTGGGCAGCGGCGGTACAGGGGGAAGCTGTTCAGAACAAATGAGCATGTACGTCATCATACAAAAGGAGATCACTAACCGGTTTCGATGCAGGTTTTGTCCATCTGACCGACATATTCTCATCCCAGTCGTGATATGGATCTTCCTCGCTCATTGCGGTCCGATCATAATATGCAGTGCGCTTGCGAATGCGCGGCTGAAGTGGTTGTAGAATTGGTACTGATGCTTGTTGTTCGTGGACAGCCTCGGAATAACAGATCTCCGAGAAGGAGTCCGTAGGCGATAGGAGCAGTTGTTGATCAAGACGATCTAGACACGATGGATCAAATTCCACGTTCTTCAGAGAGCGGCGGAGGACCTTGAGTGATATGGTCTGGGTATCTGATTGATTGTCGTCCTCTGGACAAGGAGGCAGTTCATAGTCACGAGGCCGGAAGGTGGGCCGGATTGGGGTCGGTAGATGTCTCCAACCCTGTGAGTCCGCGGTAGACTGTGCGCGACGCCTTGAACTGCCAGGTTCTGTGCTCCAGGGTACAGCTGGCTATGGGGGAATCATAGTTGTCAGTTATGCTCTGAGGCATGCGCTACTTAGAGAACTTACTGCGCTGACAACGGAGTCATCTGCACTTGGACACAGTGAACTCCTTAGAGGAATATGAGTCCTGGCGTACTTATCGCGAGGGGTACACTTGTCCACCAGAAGCCTAGGAGGAGACCTTAGGTTAACGTTCATCTCGACGATCAGATCAGGTCCCAAGAGGACCAACAGATGAGTTGGGAAAGGGAGGGGAGTGATTGTCTGCACTGCTTCAACGTTCCGCCTTTATGTGGGCGCGCTGGACTGATGAAATTGCCAGCAGCCCCATGGAAAACCATTCGTCAGCCTAATTGTGGAGGCCCGAAGGGGGATATAATCTTCGAAGCACGTAAATCACGACAAAAGGCACTCACGTGAATTGCATTCGATACCTAAATGTAGCCCAATGAAGGGCGCTGGAAGGTCTTCGTTTCATTCTCGAGGTCCATATCAGCATTCGCATCGATAACGCACACGTATATGAAAGAAAATCTGATATACATCCTGATACACGGAATGCTGGATGCATGGCAACGTCTTCATGAAATAGACGCGGGGCAACCTAGCAACAGCTCGGATCAACGCCCTGGAAGCTCGCTCCCCCGAGCCAAGATTATCTGCCTGCAGACATCCGAAGTCCCACTGTAACGCCTCATCTAGAAATCTTTGGGGCCTCCGCTCTGCTTTTACGTCGCAGCTTACGCGCAAAATCCTTCGCCCGCTCCAAGAAACTCCCTCCAGACAACTGGGAGGCAGGTACACCTATGGTAGATGCCCGCGCCCGTAATGGGCCAGGTTTTGTGGCATACGCCGTCGAGGTTCTACTGTCGGGGTGGGTTTGTGACGCGTCTGCTGTCGTTTTTTCGACGGAGATACCGATGACCACATTCGTATTACTGGGTACGTATATATTTTGCGATTGGGTGCGTGACAAGCGCCGAGGTATCATTGCGCCCACAGTTTTGGGAAGAGTCTGACGTCCGGCTATCCGCTCGACCTGGGTCACATGCTGGCTGTCCTCTAAACGGTGGGTTTCGTCCTCTGAACCTTCGGAGATGAAAGATTCGAAGCTTCTTGGCTGGAAAATGCCGGTGTCGAGTTAGGTTTCTGATTAAGAATAGCAGCAGAGGGTTATAGCGACTTACATTTGCCAACGTATGGTAAAATGTCGATTTTGAGGCTATAGTGGAGAGTGGTGAGGGCGCTGATGAGCTCGAACCACCCCCTGCTTGCCCGTCATGGGGCTTTGGGAGTTCAGTGGTGGTTGATACTCGATTTGAGCATGAAATAGTTACCTGACCAAATCGAGAAACCGATACGCTCTTTTTCCGACGATGTCGCGCTCTTGATTCTGCACGCGGGTCCACGAGTTCGCTCTGCGACGGCTCTGGTTGGTCGAACGCTTGTCGCTCATTCGCCTCTTCCACTTGTCTAAATTTCTGCCAGTCACGTCTGTCAGTTCAGGACTGAGTAAATAGCGCGTTTGGAAATCCTTACCTCTTCAAGCGAATCTAGTGATGCTGGCATGTTGAAGTGGACGTCTCGAGGATAGGATGGTCGTAGTGAATAGCAGGGTGGCCTTGTGTGCAAGCTGTGTCGTTTCAAGCTAAACAGCTTCGTTGACCTTTGATTGTCTGAACACAGGCGTGCGAGTGATGGTTAGTCCAAAATTGAACAGACGGCGTTTATAGAGGGGGGAATTCGAGACTTTGGTGGGCATCTCGTACAATTCAGTAGGCGCGTCAGTTTAACTTGGGAAACGCCGTTCCGTCTCAGGACAAGTATAAGACATGTGCTGCAAACTTCGCATTCTACGCAGAACTGAAGTCCTTGAGATGTTCATCTCTCTTGCATTCAAGTCTCTGTTTCGGGAAGTAGAAGGGAGTTATTTTCGGCACTTGTTGTTGCCCCTCAAGCGTCTGTTGTTAGGGCACGTGGCAATTATGGGCACATTGACAGCGGCCACGACAAAATCTCTTCCCGATTTCTGTAGCAGTGACCACCAATGATGACGATGGTGGTACAGACGCTCACAACATTTGTGTATGAATACGTCTCCAGTTGCTTCCGGGCCATAAAATTTAGTTCGCACAGACATCGATCTCAGCATGTCTCAATATCCCGTGTCTGTTATTTCGCCCCAGTTCTCTGCGCCATGTGCAGCACGTGGCCATTGCCCTGCTACCCCCCCCCTATGAACTTGGAAAGGTGGTCCATCTCTAGGGTACAGACCGCCACTTCTCCACCATCGAGGAAATATCGTGATCGATCAACACAACCAGCTTGAAGTATGACCCAGTTAACAGAAGACGACGAATACTATATGACGCTGGTGATTCTACAAGTACATGTCCTTTTATCACAACTTCACCGATCAGTTGCTCAGAGTGATACATAGGTAGAGGACTGTCTATTCAGGGTGCCTCGCCGCACCATTGAGTCCCAATCCAAGGTCTTTCGAGACATGTTCTCACTTCCAACACCTGTACCGAACGGCGAGATGGAAGGTTCAAGCAATAGCAATCCTATCCATCTCCATGGCATCAAGAAGGACGACATCAAGTGCCTGCTTAAGGTCCTTTTCACAAGGTAAGTGAACCGTATGAAATCTCCGCTGTGTACTACATATAATTTCTGCAGCCCGCCTCTTTGGCGGACAGTGGAACCTCCGCCAATTTTTAAGGAGTGGTTTCCGATCATAAAGCTGTCAAAGATGTGGGAATTCAATGAGGTCCACAAGATTGCTATCAACAAGGTACCTTATAAATCTGTCGACAAGTCCGCGGTGGAAAAGGTTGCGTTAGCGTTCCAGCACGATATCAAGCTATGGCTTCTCCCGGGGCTCAACGAGCTAGCCCAGCGGCGAGAACCCCTTTGTATAGCGGATGCCAAACTCCTTGGTTTGGAGGTGACCTTAAAGGTGGCTGCAGTCCGGGAAAGCATGGTCGCCACAGTCAACACAAAGGCTGAAGCTCCCCTTTGGATTGGCGCACGCACACCACGGGAAGATCGAAATGCTGCTGGTGTCGACTCTGTATCATGGGGACACCGAAATGCTACTGGGGTCGACTTCACACCCTCGATCCAGAAAGTATTCCAGTTGTCCGGTATTTTATTCATCTTACATGCCTTGTCTATCCATCTGATATTTTTGCAGCTTGATGAACGCTGAACACATCAGGAGGAGGTCGTCAGTGGTACATAGGCTTCTCGGAAACTCGCCTCTGACCGGCAGCGCTAACACTACCTTAAGCCTAATGTTCAGTTTGGAGTGATAACAGAAGATAGCTGGTTGCATTGGTATGTACAATGGCCATGCGTTCATGTACTCGTAGTCTCGTACATATGTGTAGTGAGTTGAGCGCCTGAAGGCTGACGGAGGCTAAAATATCTCCCCTCCTCGTGACGGCTGTCGATGGTGGATTATTGCACTGCATCGTACGGCCCACGTCACAGGTGGTGCTACTTTGACTCGTGTATACTTGCGGTTTGCCCACCGCCTCCGCATAACGCATACGTAGGATGACATCTGAACGAGTCAAGGTTGACTTGATATGTGGTCTTGACACTGTATAAGCATATGATCGAAAGGAGCGACCTGGAGGATACCCACCCTTGCGTTATCCACACCCTCGTCACTGGGCAGTGGGCACGACAAATTCATCTCAATGTCTCACCAAACCAAGCTTCCGTTCAAGAAGAATGGAGGTGCTGGTAATAGCGATTCCAGCGCCGACAAGGTTGTCAGCCAGCGACGCAACCGCCTGAAAGATATCGCAGACTCCACTCTTCAAGCTATCGAAGCCGGCTCAGTGTCTTTCGCAGACATCAAACATGATGTAGCCGCCAAAGTCAGATTTTCTAATCACAACACTCGTTATTATGCTCCAGACGACATTCTTCTGTCCGCATGGGCATCGAATGCACCAAAATTGTGCGCTCCTTCAACACCCGAGATCTCAATTTTGGAGGTCTCCACGCTTGATGGTGCCCGTCTACTTTATGATACGTTGTCATCGCGAACGACCACTTATGGCAGAATCGCCTTGCTCAATTTCGCGTCGGCCACTCGTCCGGGAGGAGGGTTTCTTGGAGGGGCTCAGGCTCAGGAAGAGTCCATAGCACGATCGTCCACTTTATATCCCTCTCTCATGACGAATGTCGCTCAGCAGTTCTATGAGCTACATGGTCGCGATCGCAAAGGCGGCTTCTACTACGATGCCATGATATATACTCCCTCTGTCGTCGTCATCCGGAACGACGCAGGGGACTGGGTATCCCCTTTCGAAGTTGACGTTCTTACGAGCGCTGCCGTCAACGCCGGAGACGTGCGGGCGAAGAACGCGAAAGGTGCTCAGGTGAACTCCGCGGAGATTGAGAGAAGGATAGAAGTAGCGATGAGGGAGAGGATGGGAAAGATTTTGTGCTTGCTGGAACAACAAGGAGCGAAGAACATCATACTGGGAAGTTTTGGCACTGGAGTTTTCCGTAATAGCGTGGAGGTCGTCGCCAAAATTTGGGCAGACTTGCTGACGGGCCACGGGGCGCGATTCAGACGGTCGTTTGATCGGATCGTGTTTGCGATCCTGGGGAAGGATACCTTCTCGACGTTCAAACAAACGTTTGAGAACCCAAGTAATAGGATGGATGTAGACAGATAACTGTCAATTAGCGAAAAGATTCTGAGAGTCACAGCGTTATTATGAGAGTGGCTAAAGGTCGAATTTCGATCTCGAAGGTGGGCATGAATCTAGGCGACTTCCTAGTGAGGATGATACAGCACTGGTACGGAACACGAATTCTCGGGGATATATTGTTTGGAGGATAGCATAATGACGTTTTCGTCGGGAAAGCACTTGCCTTGCCTGTCTCACAATTGTTGAAAGATCCGCATAACTGTTACTAGGAGTGCATCGGGTCGGGAGCACTCATTTCAACCCGAGTTACGCCTTGAATTACGCAAGCTAGAGCGTCCCAGGGGGATGGGAGGATCTTTCGATGTTAGTGGACGCGTCGAGTCCAGTCGTAGAACTGGATTGGTGCCCAAATATGAGTCGGTCAAGAGTCTGGCAAAAATATTGGCCTATTCCCTGTCAACCGCTGGAACGGAGCTTTGGAGTGCAGAACCCTTGACGTACCTGTTATCTATCGATCATTCAATTACATTGGCGTTCCCCCACTGATCTGATATCATTTCGCGCCATGAGGCTGCGCTTTCCTACAGTTGTGCACTTCATTCACAGTGAAGGTAGGAGTGAAGGGAGCGAAAAGCATGGCCAAGTACACGCAGCAAACGCGTGTTGTGATAGCCGCCCCAACAATTTGAGCCCCGGCTGTGAACGCTGCCGTTTCGCTGACAATTCGGGGCACCTTGGGACCTGGAGCAGACCGCAGTTAGGAGTAACAAGTAGATGTAACCCGAGTTTGATAGTGGCGACGCCCTTGAACCATGGACAAGCAGGTATGCGCGTGTATCAGCATAGCTGTGCAGCTTTCGCTGATCACGTCTATTCAGACGGCCAAGCTCCCAATGCCCTTAATCCTGAGCCAGTGTCAGTGTGGTCGGCTCTGGTCAGTGCGCTCTTCACGGGGCCGGTTACTTTCATGCTCAATGGGAAGCATTTCATTACCAGTCCCGTTGGGCCGCCCTATTGTCGCGTGAGATTATGGTGAGAAACTTTGTAAATTGGAACCTCACGTTGGTCAACAAACAGCACTGATATGACCTACAGCGACGCTCCGATTGTCCTACAGGATCTAGCCCGTGGCTCCCAATAATGGGCATGAGGACTTTACGCAATGGAGCAGCAGGGTTGGTGATTAAGAAATAAAAGGACGAGAAGAACAATGCGCAACGTGTAGACAACACGTGTAGCCGAAATCAAACTGATTGCCAACACTGGAACCAGAAAACGTATATCTTGACTTCCTTCAAAAATTTCCCTTAGAGCCCAAGTCCTCCTTTCCTCCACCTCCTTCCCTCCTCTCTCTGGTAGAGTCAATCATGGTTAACCCATCAGAACACGGTGTATCTCGCGTCGTCCACCACAAGGACTATTATCTGCGTGGGGGTGATATGACCGTTCTGGTCAGTGATTTTGATGCTGCCATCGCTTCTCTGATCAACTGCTAATGTCGATTTACAGGTCGAAAATCATCTCTACCGTATACATAGTTATTTCTTCGAGCGCGAATCACTCTTCTTCCGTCAAAAAATGACTGGTTCAAACGACGACGGTGAAGAACGTGGTTCATCGGATCAAAACGCGTACACGCTCGAGGATGTCAAGAGCGAAGACTTCGCACGATTCCTCTGGGTGTTCTATAACCCGTAAGTCTGATGTTATTGATCCATACTCAGGCACTGACCGGTAATAGTAAATACTCTCTCTACGAGGCTCCTCTGGAGACATGGCTAAGCATCCTCCAGCTTGCCAACCGTTGGAGCTTTAGCAACGTCAAGGAACTGACAGTCCGTGAACTCGAGAAGCTTGAAATCGAGCCCATCGAGAAGATCGCTATCTACCATGACAATAGCATTAACCGGCTCTACCTCCTTCCATCGTACATCGCTGTCTGCAAGAGGGACAAGCCTCTATCCTTCACGGAGGGCATGAAACTCGGCATGGAGACTGTGTTGCGGGTCGCCGATGCTCGTGAGAGGGTGCGACAGCATGCTTCTGAGAGCGGAATCCGCACCCCTACCTTCGATGACTTCGAGGATTCCGAGGTTGAAGTTCTGATTCGTGATGTCTTCGGTCTAACTTCTCGTCCTACATCCCCCGCTCCCGCAACCGCTCCCACTAACGGCTTCTTCAACGGCTCGTCTCACAACGCTGCATCGTCCCCTGCCATCAAGCTCAATAACCCTCCAAAGGCTAATGGCGCTTCGGCGGCACGGTCGAATGGTGGGTCGGCAGCCGATGCCGCACCGAAAGCTTCCGCTGACACCATGCCCTCGATTTCGGCTGTCATGGGGGCTCAGACGTCAACGGCACCAGCACCAACACGGGCCTCTCAAGCAACAACATCACCAACACAGGTCCCTCCAGCAACAACAGCGCCGGCGCCGGCAAAACCGGCACAAGCAGAGTCAGCAACTCCCCCGCCACCACCACCACCAATGGACAAACCAAACCAGGGAACAAGTAACGGCTCTGCTCCTGAATCTGCGAAGCCTACTGGAGGATCGGGTGAGCCTTCATCTTCGGCGAGTCCTACATTTACTACATTCTGACAGCTGCTCATCCTTGATCTCACAGGTGGAGGGAAAGGTCGAAACAGCTGGCTGTCCAGTTTCTCATGATTCCATTACCCAACATGTTGTACCAAAACCTGAACAGAGTAACGATGTGTCTGAATCTAATGAAGACGAGAATGATGCGGAAAAGGATGAACAAACCAAGGACGCCGGTTTGCTGGGTGTGTTTTCTGACAGCGAAGGCGGCAAAGGCCCCAATCAAGGTGAGCCTGGTTCCTTACGTTGCCCGCATAACTTCTCAGTCGGCCTTCGTTACCAGGTTCGCGTCGGAACAACAAAAGTCGTGCAGGAAAGGGCGGCAAGAAGCCTGGCCAGTGTTGATCTCTGGCATCACAATCTTTCATGAGAGATAGACTCTAGGGTTCCGTTTCCGCAGTAAAAATACCAAAAACTCATGCCTTAGCACGATGTTCACTCCACTATCAATCCGATGCTGATTCCTGGACGACACGCCCGCGAAGCTCCAGCGTTGTTGCACTATCGTTCATGGTGCTGGAGGCTTTGTCAGATGCAGAACAACTTCAGATTGCGCTATCGGATGACTCAGCGTGTTTCAGAGCGGCGAAGTAGCTAGGATCTTGAGTGTCGAATATTTCCTTTGATATGTCAGAGTTTCTTGCCTCCCGGAGACCACCGAATTGCTAAGTCCCACTAATCGAACTGCTAAGAGCACGCAGCCAGGCCGTCGTCGCTTTGTCGTTGGGTACTATACATGTGGATCCTTACCACGGTGTTTGAATTCAACCTTGGACTCAAACCTCATCGCTTCCACAACAAGATCAGTACATTCCCTGCTCCACTCGCGCATCCAATCCACATTCATTATTGATCGCAGCTGTAAATTACATGACCCGCCTCTGTTTCAACAATGAGCTTGGTCAGTCGAATCGAGGAGGTACGACCTTTTCCTTAATTCGCCCTCCTAACTAACCCCTATCAAACTCGCAGCAAGAATGGCCACAAACGACTATATGACCCCAGCTCACCCACTCTATTCCTGCGAGGATTGATAGCTTGGGAGGCGAGTTATTTTCAATGGATATTCATAGATTGTTACTAACGACTTTACAAAGGTATTCGTGACCCTCAGTGACGCATATATGCTGCGTAAGCCCTTAACTTGGCCACCTATCTCTCGTCGGCTAACTTGATACACTAGATCGATGATTGGCGCTCAGAGACGCGCAACAAATTCGGCTGATGCTAGGTACGTAGGCCCACTGTACCTTTTCTTCTACAAGCGTTAACAATTGTTGCAGTTCAGGTCAATGTGCTGCATTTGCACTGCGCACGACACACTCTATTCATAATACACAGACTCCCCCGTCTCGCTCACAACAGCCGACGGACGACGCAGGTACACTGATCGACACCGCACCAACCTGCGACCACCTCCCCACAGCTCAGCTCGCCGCCAACCGGACGCACCCCCATTTCGGCCTTTCGATGGGCCTACTGGGCGAGAGGGTCGTGGCGCATCCGACCCCGCAGTTGATCTGTATTTCATAGCCATTTTTCAAGTCTGATAATATGATGGGGCACCGGGCCCAGGGCAGGTTTATCAGCTAGCTAGCAATAAATTGTGTAGATAACACAGGAATTAATAAATCTATTCATTAAATATAGCTGCTGGCAATAAGCCCAGATCAATGGAATATAATATTATAATATGAACTGGGCCCACATATCACCCCTACTGAGTCAGGCCTTAGATTTCAGCCGGAGGAGAAATGGTGTCGAAGGATGGCGGAGAAGCTGTCGGAGAAGTGGCGGTAAGGCGGTAAAATCGTCACTTCAACGACGGCGGCGATCTATGGCGTGGAAGTGGCGGAGAAGTGAAGCCTGGTTTACTTCTCCGCCACATAGATCTCAGCTGGCGGAAATTTTTGACAACACGCAGTGAGGCCTGTAGGGAAACGCTGATATCTCCTATTGGAGAACCCCTCTGCCTTATCGCATGACTTCGAACCTTGCCATGATCGAATCTTGGTCGTTCTTGCCTGCAGGCACTCCTTCCGGAGCTCTTGCCTAGCTTCATCGAGCACGATCCCCCAATCAGTTGTTATGATTAGCCAGCTTGTAGGTCCAATTCCTGTGGATGGATGAGATCGAATGCACGCGTTGCTGCACCCATGGTCACGCTACCGGACGAGCGCATGAAATTACCACTTGAGTTCGAGGGAATTGAATAATGAAGGGGGATCTCAGCATGAGGCACACATTGCATGAACTTACACGAAGCGACCATAGGACACGCTATCTTATGAGAATTCGAAATCGGAACCATCCTACTGCGTAGTGGGATTCACCGCGAAGACATCGACACCTGTCCTTCACGTAGATAAACCCCCCATTTGGTATCGGCGGACGCTCGACAATGCACAAAGCCCCCACGACATATCTTCACTGTTTCACTGTTTCACTGTACTATGGCATCCTCTACTTGTAATGGTGTCGGCCAAATATCGCGTCACCCAGAATACTACATACGTGACGGAAACGTGACATTCCTCGTGAGTTTCCAGTTGCACGAAACTTGCCGGTATGTCGGTGGATAAGATTTTACTGATGCTGTAGCGCCGCCGCTTATCAGGCGGAAAGGTCACTCTTCCGCGTTCACAAATCTTTCTTCGAACGCGAGTCGGAATTCTTCAAAAACCTCTTTTCTTCTCCCCCTCCTGAAGGAGAGGAGTTCGACGAAGGCTCGGATGCGAAACCTTATACGCTCGATGTAAAGAGTAGCGAATTTGCCCAGTTCCTCTGGGTCTGGTATAACCCGTGAGTATAAAATGGTCCAACGGAACATCACTCATCATCAAGCTCCGCAGACGGTATACCTACTCGCGGCGAGGGAAAGGGGCATGGTTGACAATTTTACAACTTGCGACCCGCTGGATATTTCCTGAGATCCGGAAGCTTGCAGTTCGCCAGCTAGAGAAACTCCTCCTCCCGCCCGTGGAGAAAATCGAGATTTATAAGGGGTATAACATTGACAACGATCTTCTTCTTCCTTCATACATCGCCCTTTGTAAAAGCCCTACCTTACCATCTCCGGCTGATGGGGATCGCCTCAAGATGGACACTGTGTTGAAGCTTGCTTGTGCCCGCGAACGGGCACAACGGAGCGCCGCAGAAAGTGGCTGTAGGAGCCCAACAAGTGCGGCTGCTGACGACGAAGTCTTAAAGGCTATTATTGGAGAGCTTTTCGACTTGAGCCCTCAGTTTGGCGGAAAACCCGCCAACACGGGGGCCCAAGCCCCGAACGGCGCAGGTACCAACGGATCCTGGTTCGAACGCTAATGGGGAACAGAATGTACGCATAGCAAATAACATTCGGGGTTGCCGAGATAGCTAACATAGTGTATCTGTAGAAGGGCGAGGGCCGCGGCTCAGCCAATACAGGCGGCAAAGACAAGCACAAGGTGTGTCGGTGTTCTCCGCCCCCAACTGCACTGACCTTCGTGCAGGCAAGGTGAACACACCAGGGCTTTCTCTCTATTCTACGTCTTGTACGATTGTGCCTTCTTCAATCCCGCTGTGTACTTACTGTGTAGTATTTGTACTTTTGGTTTGGCTATACGAGAGTATTACTTGTACCTTTGCATGATTCATTTTTCATACCTCATCCACATCGATCTACAACGTCTCCATCATTGAATGATCTGGAAGATAGCACCTGACATTCGCTGATGGTGATGCGACCCAGTGCTACTTCTGAACGTGGCTAGCACTGATAAGTTTAATAGAGCGAAATCATCCATCTTTCGCGAGTTCCTTGCGGACTATGTGGGCAAGTCAGTCGTGTGGACAAAGGTGCTGAAACACGGCCACATCACCTTGCTTGACAAGGTTTCTGTGCACCTCATAAGTCGTGGGAAAGTGTATCACCGGAAACTCCTTCCTTTTTTGGGTGGGAAGCACCTGCCCCTTTCGCCATTGCCTGTTTTAGTACCACCTGCCTCTGCATACCCCATAACCCGTGGGAAAGTGTAT
>KN839842.1:721932-732675 GCA_000827185.1 Hydnomerulius pinastri MD-312 | reverse complement strand
TATTGGAGAGCTTTTCGACTTGAGCCCTCAGTTTGGCGGAAAACCCGCCAACACGGGGGCCCAAGCCCCGAACGGCGCAGGTACCAACGGATCCTCTGACGAAGTAATCACTGTGAAGCAGCCAGCGGTGCCAGAGAAGAAGGGTTCGAACGCTAATGGGGAACAGAATGTACGCATAGCAAATAACATTCGGGGTTGCCGAGATAGCTAACATGGTGCATCTGTAGAAGGCCGAGGGCCGCGGCTCAGCCAATACAGGTGGCAAAGACAAGCACAAGGTATGTCGGTGCTCTCCGCCCCCAACTGCACTAACCTTCGTGCAGACAAAGGGAACACACTAAGGCTTTCTCTCTATTCCACGTCTTGTACGATTGTGCCTTCTTCAATCCCGCTGTGTACTTACTGTGTAGTATTCGTACTTTTGGTTTGGCTGTACGAGAGTATTACTTGTACCTTTGCATGATTTATTTTTCATATCTCATCCACATCGATCTACAACGTCTCCATCATTGAATGACCCGGAAGATAGCACCTGACATTCGCTGCTGGTGATGCGACCCAGTGCTACTTCTGAACGTGGCTAGCACTGATGAGTTTAATAGAGCGAAATCATCCATCTTTCGCGAGTTCCTTGCGGACTACGTGGGCGAGTCAGTCGTGTGGACAAAGGTGCTAAAACACGGCCACATACTTTGTTGCAAATCTTTTTGCTCCCATTCACTGCTTGTGCCCCGGTCTGCTACTTTTCTGCCCCAAACCACATCCGACCACTGTATTCCTGTCTGATTGGCCGGCAGCTTTTGTGCTTCGCCCTCGCCGTGCGTTCGAGCGAGGTTCCTCAGCCTGCTGACTTCCTCGTCGGTCGTTCGTATACCGGAACGGAGCTGCTGCGCCAGGTCCTCTAAGATTGAGATTTGTGCATTATGACGAGCGCGGTCCTCTTCGGTGGACTTTCTTTGCCAGAGTAAGTGTATTGACACGGACGTTAGAGCAGTTGAGTACAGGATATGAGGCAGGTAGGTTGGGACAAGCATTCACTATAACTAGGACTGGTGACCGGGTCGGAGGTGGTTCAAAGTCGAGGACAAGTGTTGTACCTGAGTTTCGTAGCTGCGCGCGGCTTCGAACTCGTGGGTGGACATTGTGATTTCCGAATTCACACCGTACAGTATTGGACCGGCACTTGCGCCAACGTGTCGCAGTGCTCGAATTCTATGGCATGGACCCTCCACAACATATCAAACTAGCAAGTTAGTTGTCTGGTTGTGTATACAGAGACAGTAGTTTGACTCTCCGTCGACCGATCTTAAATATCACTTGTTTTTTATGTCTAAATGAGGCTGTTTTGTGACAGTACAGTGAATGATCAGCCTCAATGTTTTTTCCAAGCCTGTCAAACTCGTACAGACAGTGCAAGTAACCCCCAGAAACAGTTCCATGACTTAAATCCTGTTCACGAGTGTGTTTTTCTCTTGCCACCAACATGCCGGTGAACGATGTATTTCATGGCTTTATCGTGATCAAATCAACACTCAGGAACAAAGATATACCTAAAATGGCAATCGTAATAATGCAGAGCCAAGTGCCCCACTGACAAAGGTTGAAAACTTCGTCCACTCAGAAATAAAATGTCAGGCCGTCCAAAATCACAGACAAAGAAAAGCCAAATCCTCTCGGATTCAGAACGTCAAGAGGAAGTACTTGCTGACGCAGTCAATACATACCGGGAAGAGCAGCAGAAGCCGGAGGAGGAAAAAAGGAGCTTGTGCATGCGGATGATTTGCCGTGTCAGTGATGTCGAGGGAAAGTAGCGAAAGGAAGAGGGGTCACAGTATGACAGTGACACAGTGAGCAGGGACACTGTGTCGGCGGCTGGCGTGGATTCTGATGATTCGGTGGGAGTGCAGACGAGGACTGATTGGCTTATCAGTTGATATTACGGAACGATAAAATTAATAAACTTGCTGATATACTCTTTTTAGCACTGGCGCAAGTGGAGGGGTATGCGCGATAGAGCGTTGAATTCATACTTGGTGCTACGACACAACATCACCTCTGATGCTGTCCAATTTTTTTCTAGAGGCTGTCTAAGTATATATGAAACTATGTGTGATGTCCGATCTATGAGAAATTGTGGTGTTGTGTCGTGCGAGACACTTGAAAATTGCTGGCGCAAGTGCCGGTCCAATACTGTACCACCTCTACTGCCTACAGTCTACTACATGCTATGTCGCTCAAAGTATGTGTGTACTCGTCTAAATGGAATGGTTTTCGGGACTTCAATTTGTCGAATTTGCTCATGCTGTGAGCAAAGTTGTTGTGAAGCAAGATTTATTCCAGCCAAAGGAGCGACATTTACTACTAGTATCAAGCTCTATCGCTTCTTCTTTGGCTTTGATCTAATTAGAAAAACGATGCAGTGAACGGCTAGAAACTTACTTGAGGTTTTGCTTTTGCGGTTGAGGGCTCCTTGAGGAGTTTGAATGGATTAAGGATTATCCGCAGTGCTTCTTGTCGAGAAACAGGCTGCCCATTAACAATAACCCCCTTGGTAAGCAAGTAGAACCCTTCCCGTTGCTCTCCAGGCGGCGATAGTCGAACGATGGCGTCCTCTTTGTACCCAGCAAATTTATACGCGCCGCGTTCGAGTGTATATTCTAGCAGAGGCTTGCTCCAGGAATAGGTTTGTAATACGACTCTGTCCAACGGGGGGAGGACCGTTGCTGCACGCCATTTTGCAGGAACGCAAGCGGGATATATCCACATCTTTTTTATATGTGAGCGTCTCTGGCCGAGCAATCGTATGGCAACTAGTGTTCCGACGCCGAGGTGCAGGCAGGAGAAAGCCAGTCGTTGGTTAAAGGGGCGGAGCTCGTATTCAGCTGGCGAATTTTCGTCGCTGTCCCCTGATCCTTCCACCCGCTTCGTCCAGTAAAACCAGACGAGCCCCGCTCCAGTACACCTGAGAACATTAGTTTTAGTTTCAGCGGTATAAATGATTAGAGACGGAGCACGGACGTGAAAAGAGCATCCATGAGGAGGAATAACCCTGACAGTCGCATCGAAAGAGGTTCCTTCGGGAGCTCATAAAACGGGATGCCATTCGGCATTCTAATAAACTGACTGGGACCTTCAAAGCGTCGTAGTATCGTGTTCAGAACGGACATTTGCCGCGCCCTGGAGAGCCCATTGGAGTGCCCGACAAAGGTCGCTGGGGTTCTCATAGATCGCCGGCAGGCAGAGTTAGCGAGGAGAGTAGACCATTGGCGGAGACTTGCCATCTCAGCAGAAGTTAGTGGGTGCCTCCACCGCTGAGACCTAGAGCAGATTGAGGTCGCTGTGACTTGACAGGTGTAAGGAGAAGCGCAAGAGGTTGTTTCAAGCTACAGTCCGTCACGGTCCCTGCCAGGTCGAACTTGAAAGTTCAGTAGAGCCTGGATCACGTGATGTCGAGATGGAATTACCCCCTTGAGGTTGCCCTGAGGAGTATGGTACCAGATGGTGATCTCCTCAACCCGAAGTGGTTCTCTGCTTGCATTGACCTAGCACGTAGTGCCAAGAAGTATAATCACTGACGCTAAGTACATTTTATCTAACGATAGCTGTTTATGTGGTCGCGCATTCGCCAAACAAGTAGGCAGCATTGCCAGTAATGTTAACATTCTGACACGAGTATGTCGCGTTTCCGTAGCTTGTGGGTGGCCTAGAGCACGGTATTAGTATCTAAATCTGGTCGCAATGCTGAATACCAAAAGAACTCACTCCAAGTAAATGTTGTCAACACTAATATCGCTGCAGCGAGCGCCAGGCGAGCAAGCCAAGGAAGCGACGACCGACTTCTCATTTCCCGATGATGTGCCATAGAAGCTGAGGTGAGATTAGATTGGCAAGCTATAATAAACCAAAAGTTGGACGGAAACGAACTTTGTGAAAACGATGTCCTGGATGTATACGTTCGAAGGGTACGCAGCACACTCGGTGGCGTTCGTCTCGTAACATTGATCGATCACAAGCGGATCGTCGACGTTTCCTTCTGTGAAGTAGCTGAATGTGACGTTCTTCACAATTCCTGCACCGACGCCTTGCCCAGCAAAGGCTTTGATACGGGCCCCGTTCTCAGCGTTATACATGTGCACGTTTCTGGTGAGCGAAAGGTTTAGTAAAACGTGGAAAAGAGGCTACCAATCACTAACGTTGATGTGAAGTTTTCAACAATGTCGTAGGCACCTGCATACTGACCAAGGGAGCCCACCGAGATACCACTGCAGATATTGTTAGAAAGACCACATATTCTCAGCAACGACTGCACGCACTGTGAGCCATTGCAATAAAGGTAAGATGCAACGATATTTGTCGAGTCTACAGCAAACAGTTAGTCCCGCGGCAGGAGCGGGGTGGACATATGGCAATTTACTTGGTTTCAGAGAAACACAATCGTCTCCATTGTTAATATTCGAGTTAATGATGACGACGTTGTCACTGCGGTAGATGTCCCACCCGTCAGTGTTTTTCGCCAGGTTGGTCGAGTTTGAAGTCGCGTTGATCGTAATTCCATTGTAAAGAATGTTCTGGCCTTCGTTAACCTGGAGTATCCGGTGTGAACAACTGACGTGGGTAAATGTAGGTGGGTACTCACAAAGTTGATCCACTCCGGTCCATTGATCATCTTGATGTTCTCAATCACGACGTTTGTAGCCTGATATACTGTGAAGAGGATGGGCCGCAACAAAGTCGCGTTGGTTGCGCTAATTGAGTCGACCACGGTTAGTACATACACAGAAACCTCATCGCGCTGGGAGGGACTCACAATGCATCATACCACACCTATGGTGCTGTCAGTAAAGAGGTATTTTCTGAGGAGGGTGGAAGGCTATACCTGACCGGACCCGTCGATGGTACCACCTCCGGAGACTCTGATATTTTCGCCTCCGATAATCCAGAAAGCAATCTGATCCTGGAACTCAAAGTAGAATCCATTCTGGAATGCGGAGAGTTAGCCCAAGTAGTCATCGAAAGGGGCGGGAAATGTACATTGATCCAGTAGGTCATGTTATCCGTGAATTTCACGGTTCCTTCAAGTTCCTAAATGGGCTGCGGTTAGAAAGGAGATCGTTTAGTGAAAAATCACGACTGCTCACGATACTCTTGTCATAGAGTCCACTCATGTTCATACCAGTAGCGATGGACAGCGTGGTTTCGGGTGGTACTCGAACGACGCTGCAGCGTTGAACTGCTTCCACAAAGCTAGGTCCATCATCTCCGCCGCTAGCTGCGAGAGTGCAAGTGGCATCGGTCTCCGCATTCGCAAAACCGAGCAACAGGGATGCGGACAAGAGTCCGGCGCGGGGTAACGAGAAGCGCATTTTATGTGTCTGCAGCGTGTGTTACTTCCTAGACATTGTTCAGTCCCCTACCCGTCTTTATAGCAGAAGTGACGAATGAGGCGGTCCGCTTGAAACCGCTGCAAAGACTTCGCCGCGGGCCGGGGTCATGTCGTCGACGTTCGCGCTTCCAGAATGTTGTCCGCGGACACGCGATGAGAGTCGGGCGATGGGTCGCACGAACTTGAAGACTTGCCTTTTCCATGGGTTCACGTGCCGGGGCTTCCCCACGTCGAAGGGCAAATCATTGTGGCGGAACCAGAACTATTATAGATGCAATCTTCCGTCAGGAGCATTGATATCAGCAGAACACCCTCTGATGGGAGGGATTCCGCACAAGCAAAGGGAAAATATTACCAACCAGAGCTTCGGCAAGCGGCATTGGACAAGAGCGGCAAAGATTGCTGAGATCTGCATGCGCAGTTGTTCCAACATTCTCTGAGGTGTTCTTATCCAGGGTAACAGGATCCCTGGAACCTGACCAGAGAGAACTACCGCTACTGTGTTGACGCGCTAGTGGAAAGATCACGGATGGACTGATTCTGCACATGATGTGGTGCATGGCGTAGCAGCGCAGCTCCATGTCGAGCAGACTTTCACGACCGTCAGCCAGCGAGCACCTTTTAAAACTTACGATCCAAAGTGAAGAAGCTGTTTGGAAGCTACCGAATCGACGATCAGCTATCCAGTTGAAGTCGCGTCGCGTCGGTTCTTATCGAGGTCACGGTCAAAATCATGCATGGTGTGTAACTGCTTATTAGTCATCCATCCTCCAGTGAACCTGCACTAGTCGCATCCCTGAGACTGGTAACTCCCCGACCATCACCAGCTTCTACTAGTAACCTATGTCCGCTTGCACAGAATCTTGGCTAGCTGGTCCTCAAGAGACCCAGTTCTTCACCAGAACATACATCCCTTCGTCCCCAGCCAAAGCTGCTGTAATCTTTGTTCACGGCTTTATAGAGCA
The DNA here is from genome assembly GCA_000827185.1 of Hydnomerulius pinastri MD-312. NCBI lineage: Eukaryota > Fungi > Basidiomycota > Agaricomycetes > Boletales > Leucogyrophana > Leucogyrophana pinastri. Next base: position 726,327 of record KN839842.1, on the reverse strand, counting down.
TATCGCCCGATACGAGCACGTCTTCCCGACATGGTCGTCACGCGGGATAGCAGTCTTCGCGTTTGACCAGCGCGGGTTCGGCAGGACTGCACTAGATGAGAAGGGTAAGAGCAAAGACAGCGCGTACGCAAAGACGAGTTGGAAGGAACAATTGGAGGACATTGAATGGGCTGTTCAGCATGTCAAGGAGGAGTTCAACGGAGTTCCTGTATTTTTGTACGGTCATTCAATGGTAGGTTTGTTGAGTCTTGGTTATCTTGTATGCGAACCAAACAAATCAATGATAGGGAGGTGGCTTGGTTCTGGCCTTCCCCACTCGGGAAGAAGCCCCTCCGTCGAAGGAAACTGTGTCCGGTCTTGCTGGTGTCATAGCCACAAGTCCTTTGATTCTACAGACTAAGCCAGCTGCGAAAGCTGCGCGATGGATTGGCGGTAAAGCCAGTCGACTAACCCCCTCGTTGACGATACCCGCCGCAGTGAATCACAAGGTAAGGGAATCGTGGGTTGCTGTCAACTCAAATACTGAGTAACGCAGGATATATCTCATGACGACGTAGTAAACCAAGCGTATCTAAAGGACCCGCTCGTAAAGCAAGTGGGGTCTCTCCGAGGGATCAGTGACATGTTGGACGGGGTGGGTGCCCTCAACTCCCTGAATCAACAACGATTAATACGGGTTCTTTTAGGGGGAGATGCTGCTTGGCAAGGGTTATGCGCAGTGGCCTAAACAACTTCCCGTGCGCATTTCTCATTTCTTACCCTCGTATTCTGCTGAGTCCGCTTTAGCTTTTGCTCGTTCATGGCTCTCAAGACATGGTGAGAATTGGTTCATAATGTTGCCTGCTGTCCTAACAGTCACCCCCAGGTCACATCGTTCAAAGCCACTGAGAAGTTCCATGACCTGGTTCCAGCGCAGGACAAGAAGTTCTCGCCGTATTCCGTAGGTTCTTCCCATCACCGAGGGCCTTGAACTGACGCACTTCTCTTCAGAATGGATTCCACGAACTGCACAACGAGCCCGACGGTGTGAAAGAGAAATTGGTTGATGAGTGCATCACATGGGTGGAGGCTCATCTCCCCTCTACAATCTCTTCGAAGTTGTGAGAGACATACCTTGAACATTGCGCTCTCCCTCTTTCTCGGAATAATTCCATCTGAGATTCAACGAGCCATCAAAGTCGAGGAAAATTATAACCTTGTGTACATAGTGTACGAATACTCTAATAACCTGCCGCGCCAGGTGCTGCGTCTCGCTTCAACCTCAGCAACACCTCCTTGAAACGAGAAAGGTCAGTGGTGCCGGCACCAGTCCGGGCGATGGTTTTGCTTTGCGAGTTTTGCAATTCGATGGTGTCGCAGATGCGCTCCCAAGTCGTACCCTTGGTGAGCGATGACTGGAGGGACTCGACGTAATCCGCTTCTTGGTCCCTGCAAAGGTCTGTCAGCGAATGGGGACTGCAAGGAATGGACAGCGACAAACTTGTTTTCTCGGATAGAACGCTCCTTCTTAGACGCATAGTCCTCGTAGAACTTGTCAATCGCGCTCTCAGCTTTTGAAACAGTCTCCCGGCGTTTAGCCTTGCTCGGTTCACCCCTAGCTCTGATATCTTCAGCTTGCTTCTCCCGCCATTGTCTGTTGCAAGTGCGTTTAGAATCTGGGACTCCCTGTCTCGGCATAATTGATTATGCTTACTTGATCACTTCGGGCTCATCCTCGTCAAGTTGTTGGTTGAGGATGGGTGTGGAGGAAAATGCAGAGGGCTGCGGACGAGGTGCAAAGGAGGAGCAAAACCAAAAGTTGGATGAGTAGGAGGGGGTGGTGACATGGTCTAGAAGACGCCGAGATCAGTATCTCCGACTACATTTACAGTTTCATGAAAGAGAAAGGATTGTGATCGCGAAGCCTACCTGACCAACATCAAGCTCAGGGAATTGGTCTTCAAACTTCTCCAAACAGCACTGATATGACCTACAACGACGCTCCGATTGTTCTGCAGGATCTAGCCCGTGGCTCCCAACAATGGGCCGAGAACTTTACGCAATGGAGCAGCAGGGTTGGTGATTAAGAAATAAAGGACGAGAAGAACGCGCAGCGTGTAGACAATACGTGTAGCCGAAATCAAACTGATACTGGAACCAGAAAACGTATATCTTGATTTGCTTCGAAAATTTCCCTTAGAGCCCAAGTCCTCCTTTCCTCCACCTCATTCCCTCTCTCTGGTAGAGTCAATCATGGTTAACCCTTCGGAACACGTTGCAGGGTGTGTTTTCTGACAGCGAAGGCGGCAAAGGGAACAAGCAAGGTGAGTCTTGTTCCCTACACCGCCCGCATAACTTCTCATTCGGCCTTCGTGACCAGGCCAACGTCAGAACAACAAGAATCGTAGAGCGAAAGGCAGTAAGAAGTAGCTAATCTCTAGCATCACGATCTTTCATGGGAGGTGGACTCCAGGGTTCTGTTTCTGCTATAACAATACCAATTCATACCTCAGCACGATGTCCACTCCACTATCAATCCGATGCTGATTCCTCGACGACACGAAGTGCCAGCGCTGTTGCACCATCGTTCACGGTGCTGGCAGGTTCCTCGGAAGCAGAACAATTCTAGATTGCCCTATCAGATGGCTGGGCGTGTTTCAGAGCATCCTGCAGGGAAACGCTGATCTCTCCTATTGGAGAACCCCTCTGCCTTATCGCATGACTTCGAACATTGCCATGATGGAATCTCGGTCGTTCTTGCCTGCAGGTACTCTTTCCGGAGCTCCTGCCTAGCTTCATTGAGCACGATCCCCCTATCGGTTGCTATAATTAGCCAGCTTGTAGGTCCAATTCCTGTGGATGGATGTGATCGAATGCACGCGTTGTTGCGCCCATAGTCACGCTACCATACCACCGGATGAGCGGATGAAATTGCGACTTGGGCTAGAGAAAATTGATTCAATTGAATAATGAGGCTGGATCTCAGTACGAGGCACGCATCGCGTGAAGTTTGCGAAGCCAGATCATTATTCACAGGTGCCCTCCATATGATAAATGGGATTCGCCGCGAAGACGCCTGTCTATCATCGAGTAGATAAACCCACTGTTTGGCATCGGCAACCCCTTGGCTCGACGTACCATTATCTCCCCCGCATACCAACGTATACCAACACCCTCCAAGCAAACCATGCCATCATCAAACGGTGTCGGAAGGGTCATTCGCCACCCAGACTACTACATCCACGACGGCACCGTCTCGTTCATCGTGAGTTTCAGCCATTGCGGACCACCTTGATTCTGATAATGGTCGTCGTAAGGCGGAGCGATCCCTCTTTAGGGTTCACAAATCGTTCCTGGAGCGGGAGTCGGAGGTCTTTCGTGATCTCTTTGCTTCGTCCGAGGATGATCGCGAATGCGGGTCCGACGCGAAGCCATTCACACTGGATGTGACAAGCGAGGACTTTGCGCGATTGTTGTGGGTATGGTATAATCCGTTAGTCAACCCGGCATCCGCCCAGAAGGAGCTTCGCTCATTTTGAAGCTGTGCAGAAAATACTCATACTCCCGTCAAACCAAGGAGACGTGGTTGACAATCCTACGCCTTTCTACCCGCTGGAAGTTCGAGGAAGTCCGGAGGCTCGCTATTCGGCAAATTGAGAAGATCAACCTACAGCCGGTTGAAAAGATTTCCATCTACAAGGAGTATGGCATTGACGGTGACCTCCTCCTTCCATCCTACATTGAGCTCTGTAAGAGCCCAACTCTGCCTTCTCCCGCCGAAGGAGAACGTCTCAAAATGGAGACGGTTCTCAAAATTGTCGCCGCCCGCGAAAGGGCGCAACGCATTGCGGCAGAAAATGGCCTGAATCCCACCAGCGCCAGTGCCGACAACGAAGTTCTGAAGGCAATCATCGCAGATTTATTCGAGCTAGGCTTGACCTCCCATTCAAACGGAACTCCCGCTGGAGCGGGAGGTCAAGCTTCGAATGGCACTAGCGCCACTCCCGAAGTCATCACGGTCAAGGAACCAGAGGTCCCCGGCAAGAAAAACCCCCAGGGCGGGCAGGGTGGGCAGAGGGCCAACACGGTAAGTACAACCTGGGGTCCCCATCAATACAACTAATTATTTAACAGCAGAGTGGTGGGGGTTCCGCAAACAATAAGGACAAGCAGAAGGTATGTCGGCAAACTCCACTCACCAACTGCGCTAACCTTGGTGCAGGCGAAGTAGTAGTGAAAGTTGTATGGTTTTCTGCCCATTCCTTATCCTGTGTTATAGTGTCGCCTTCGATCCGGCCGTGTACTTTTTTTGTATTGGTGTTCTTGTCTTGCAATCGGCTGTACGCGAATATCTGTTATGCTTTTGCCAAATTTATGTTTGACTTATTGTTCATATCTCTGTCCACAGTTATCCGT